>QAXI01000425.1:592474-626085 GCA_004335615.1 Chloroidium sp. JM
GGGGGGGGTTGCTGGTTCCACGATACATGTTGACCAGAGTTCGGCGTGCAGGTATGCGGATTTGCTGAGGTCGGGTGCAGACGAGTTCAAGCTAGACAGCAAGTTCAGGAGCTGGCTGCACAGCATACCCACGGTATCCTCGGAGCAGAAGCGTGGCGAAGAGTATTGGACCAACTTGGAGGGGCAGCCCATGAAGATGTACCCGCGCATATGGAAGGGCAGCGAACAGAGCCAGTGAGGACTCCCCCCGCATCCCTTGAATGTAACATCTGATGGAACTCCGGACAGGTCATCCGGGCAGTAGTGAGGTTCATTGGTGAATTTTATGGAGCTGATCCCCTTGAAGTGGGCGAAAGCATCTGTCCGCAGACTATGTTTAGAGATGGAATTTTTTGCTTGCAGGGGAGGTCGCGGGCGCAGGCGCGGCAGCGGCAGGGGTGGGAGAGGGGGAAGGAGAGGTGGCCGCGGCCAGGGAGGCAGGGGTGGCCGGGGAAGGGGTCCAGGGCCGGCACCATCCACTTCCGGCCGAACACCTCAAAGGGCAGCATCATGAGACCTTCTTAGCATTTGTTTTGTGTTTCTGATCAGCAAATCAATGAATGAGCTCCTAAACGGCTGACAAGACTGAGGGATTGACCAGGCATGCCTTCAATATCGCATTCTGGTGTGCAGCACCCTGATTGAATTGAGATAGTTTTTAAGAGTTGCAGTAATAGGAAGGCACTTGCTCCTGTTTCCTGCAAAATTCAAAACTCTGCCCGGCTCGTACTGCATTCTCTCTACACAGTCGCTAACCTTCCAGCGTGTATTACTCAAACACAATTTGCAAAGCATCATTTCTCAAAGTCCAATCTGTTCTTCGAGAGTAGATTACCTCGGGATTATTGCACATTGATAGCCATGTCACAAGGCAACAAGGTAGAATATACTATTGAGGTCACCAAAATTGAAGAGGATAGGCAATTTGCACAAACCCATGCTCACGCTACTTTCCTGAGCATTGCAGCTTTTACTACCTACCTACAAAGCATACATCAGCGTTGTCTATATGACCCTTGCCAATATTTTTGGGGGTGCTCATCAGGAGATCCCAAGTTGGAGTATCCCTTCACCATGTACCTTGCAGTCACTGTGCATGCTTTCCTGGACAACGGCAGACAGATTTGCTGCTTCCGCCGAGCCAAGCAGTATATCACATTCCCAATTGTGCATTGAGTCAAGTACCCAGATGATTGTGCAAAGCTTGCGCCTTCCACCCATAATACATTGGATGTTGTTTCGCCAACCTTGTTGCAGGAGGTGTCTGAACAGTCCAGCGACTTCCTTGCTTCCCATCTGTAACTTCCAGGTCAAAATTCTGGCAGGTTCATGCCTGATTATTGGTGTCCACCGAAGGCATATCCCCCCTCTTATTTGTATCACCGATGAGCTTGACATCTGCGCTTGGCATCTTCATCAGCAACACTGCGTCCTCGCTGGGTTGCTCGTGTGTGAGGTCTGCAGTGCCTGGGGCAGCTGTCTGGACTTCAGAGAGGGATGTCTGGGGTCCAACAGTAGCCTCTTCAGGGACCCCTTGGTGTTCAGAGGGCTCTGCAGAGATATGGGGCTGGGGCAGAGGTTCGTCCTCGTGAGGTGGTGCTGGCTCAGGAGCCCCAGCCTTGGTGGGAGCCTGGTTCAATGTCCAGATGGGATGATTGTACGCGGTGTGGTGAGGGGTTGTTCCTATGTTTCCAGAAAGCCTTGTGGGGAAAGTTCTTGGCTCTCTAGGAGCTGCAACGTCTGCATGCACAGCTGCAGCTCAGCGAGACGCAAGATGCCAGCCTGTTGAGCAATTGGATGATTGGTACACGAAGTGAATTCATGATCTTGGAATGTAGTTGAGCCTGTGCTGGCAGCATCATTCGTGCTTGAATTCTGAGCAATCATAGTATGGTCTGCTCCTGGAATGCTCCACAAAGCCCTCCTAGGCCCCTTCCACTTCCCGGAATAGTCAGGGAAGCTATGAGGCCTTACCTGGAGCAGGAGGTGTTATCTCATCGCTCCCTGCTTCTGTATGCTGGTGAAGATTGACATTCTGCCCTTCACCCTCCTCCCTTTCGGCCACAGGTTTATCAGCATGTGCCGTGGAAATCTGCACACTGGATTTTCCAATTTGCCTCTACAACTTCAATTCTGTGGAGTCAATATTTGTCCTCTTGTCCAAGCTTTTCAGAAGAACAATCAGCCAGTGGACTTGCCACCGACTCGATGTGCTGTGGGCTGAGAGGTACAGGCGTGCAAATATAATTGGGAAGGAGCTAGAGTGCACTACCCTCCTGCTCCTCATGTAAAGTCCACTTGCTTTCTTTCCAGTGCTTAGTGATCAAGCAAAGCTCTCTTGCTGCTTCTCCGTTTCCAATGAAAATGATTGTTTCCTCGGCTTATGCCAGAGAATTTCCATGTAAGAATGAGGAGCTGCAATTGTCGAATACTTATCAGGAACCCACATCCACAATACACTAGCTTTCCAGGAGTATTGCCACAATGGAGCAGCAAAAAGCACAGGTGAAGACAGCAGCTTCACCCCTTTCACAAGATGGGAAACCCTTTGTTCCAGGCAAGCTCGATCAGAGACTTGCCGGCATTAGTGGCCGTGTCCTCATCTCTGGGGACCGAGCAGGCACACCGGCTCCCCACCTCCAGGCAGCGCTGCCAGGCTGTTGCCCCGCCGGGCCTCCCATCCGCATGGGTGCCGAAACCTCCTGTTGCCAGGGCCAGGAGTCTGGGAGCGGGAAGAAGCTAGCCGGAAGGTGGGGTCCACTGAGCTGCTGGGAGTATGGGCTCCTCCACAAAGGCCTCTCTCCCGGTCTTGCTTGGCTGCACATGGGGCCGCAGCAAGCTTTATGGATGCTGAAGATCAGGAGTTAACAACATGATTCCAGGGCCTCAAGGTGGGCCCAGCAATCGTGCTAATGCATGCATGACAATGCCTTTGTGAGCTGATGTAGATTTTGGATTTGATGATAATGTATGGCAAGATCTGCAAGACCTAAAGAGAATATAGGGCTGCCGGTATGGATTGCCCAATTGATGGTATCCTGGCAAAAGGCAGAGTCAGGGCTACAAAAGCATTCCTGATCACATGGTTGACGGCAAGCTCTCCCGTGTCCAATGACTGAATTGAAAGGGGCACCTGGGCTGTGGGTCGGGGCTGGCAATCCGCGTCTGTACTTCTGCTGGCCACTGAGGCCTGCTGTGGCTGCCTTCCTTTGGTGATTCACCTCCACCCTCCCCCTTGGAGCCTTGGGGGGGCATGAAGGCGTTTGTGGTGCTGAAGTATGCAGCCTCCTCGGGTGTCAGTCGAAGCCTTACTGCGGTCGCAAGGCAGCATGTGGTGGTTCGCCTCGCCAGTAGACAATCGACTCCACAGCTTTGGCGGAATCCTGGAATGCGGAATGGTGCGAGGGCCACGGCCCTGATGAAATGCGTGCTCAAAGACATCTCATGACACACAAAACATGGGTGAGGGGTTGTTTTCAGGAAATCAGGGATTGAAGGGGGGGCGATTGCCATGCGCATAATGAGAGATGCTTCATCACATCACTCAGGGAAATTTAGAGCACCTGAAGTGCGCTTTGGCTCTCCTGATAGCCTGCACAGCTCACAGAAGTCCTCGAGTGTGAGTCAGCAGACGGCACTCACTTTTGTTTGGCCAGGCCATGCCCTCGCCCTCGCCGGTACGCTTCTGGCTGGGAGGTGGATTCATGGCAGGCCTGCTGTGAGGCTGCCTCTGGCCTCCGAAATTTCCACCCCTGGCATCCCCTTCACCCGTATTGCCGCCACCCAAGCTGTGCATGAACTGCACAACAAACTTGCGTGGGCCCCTTTCTATAGAATCGGATGTGGCTTGCTTGCTCTTGGCTGTGACCAAAGAGGGAGTCCCATTGTCACACGCAGCAACCCAAAAAACTCAGCAGTGCCTGATAGGGTGTCAAGGGCCATCTCATATTCACAGAGGACAGAATCATGTGGCCTGTCGAGAAGCATCTGCAGCCCAATGTATGGAATGTCTCCAAAACACGCTGACATGCAGTACTTTCACGCCTGTGATTCATCAAATACAAAAGCTGCAATTCTGAGCTTGGGTAGGCGTGTGCAGCAATGGATTGGGACGGCAGCAATCTGCCTGCAGGGCCTGTGGCTGATGAGGGGGAGACTGCGAGTCGTGGGAGGGCTCCGGCTGCGGAGGGGCTGAGACAGCAGGTGGGGAGGATGGTGCGCGGCGAAAACTCTCACTCTCCAACAGCTTCTGGGACATGCTCTTGATGCCGGTTCCCCTGCAAGTAACGACGATCAATTTGCTTCTCCACTTGTGATCCAAGGTGGGCCAGAGCGGCACTGAATTGGTCTCTGGGAGGGACAATCAAGGTGATAACATGATCCAATACTGAGATATAAAATTTGCCACATTCTGCTTGCAAACATCCCTGAAAATGGCAAGCCTTCTGTTGATTGGATCAGGGATGCCCAGGAAGCTTTTTTGAAAGAAATTGGTCTGGCGCATCGACGCAATTCAAGTGGAATGTTGTGTTGGTAAATCGCGGAATAGAGTGCACCATGAGGATGGAAAGGGGAGGGGTGGACAATACCGTTGAGATCCCTCGGCTGAGCAACTGGCAACAGGAGGGTTCGAGCCATGTGCAGGCCCAGGTGACAGGGAAGCAAACAGGTCTCCCCGTAGCCCCATCTGTTGCTGCTGTTGCTGCTGGTACGCCATGTTGCGGCGGTGCATGGCTTCTGCGTTGGCAGCCTGCTGGGCGGCTTGGCCGCGGGAAGACTCTCTCAGCCTTGCAAGATACTGGTCCTGCCTCTGCAGGGAAATCTCCAGATTGATTGTTGTTTTGGGTATCATAAGGCACATATACCGTGTCAGAAATCATGGGAGACTCTGAATTCCCCCAGGCTGGCAACAGAGACCACACTAAGGGAGACTGCCAAAATTTGGATGGTATGTTACTCACTGTGTTGTACTCCTGGTAGGCAGGTGGGTAGCGTGGGATGTTGTGGTAGTCCTGCACCCAGTGGCTCGCTGTCATGGCATGCGGGGAGCAGCCAAGCAGTCGGTGGTCCACTGGCGGCCCGTTTCCTGGCGTTTGCTGCCAGTACCCCTGCTCATGACCCTGGCACGAACAAACCATTTGTGTCTGCATGCAAGAGACCTGGAGATACGCACTGCTGATTAGGAGTAAAGTGTGCACCTGTGACAAGCTCAGTCGTCCAAGATCTGCCTGAGTCTGTATGTACAGGAGCGGCAGCAAGGATTCAGGAAAACTTGGGTCGCACATGACTGCTGGTCGTCCTTTCACCACAAACACGGAGGCAGCGCATGTGCAACAATGCAGATAACAGCTCAAAAGTAGTCACATGAGGGGAAGAATTCATAACATCATCATGATCACCTGTGGCTCATATGATTGATGGGTGTGTAATCCCATCTGAAGGGCTGCTTCCAACCGGGGCGGGAGAGTGAGCTGGACTTCCAAAAGCCTGGACAGGAAACCATGTCAAGGACATGTTTTTTGGAGAAGGTATTGTCGTTTTTTTTGCTGCAGAGAGTATGTCCTCCTGTGCATCATACAGCAAGATTGAACTGCACTGCCTACCCGCAAATCAACAGTACACCATCCTTCCAGATGTATGCCATATGTTTGTGCAGGCATGCTAGCGACGGTATCGTGCAGTACATGCAATTTGATTCGATGCATGGTGGAGTCTGAATCTGGAATCCTCACCTGACACAGTTGCTGCATCTCACAATCACTGGTGTCTCTGCAGGATGATTTGCTGGAATGTTCACCTGCTCCAATCATCCTCGCATGAGCACCAAGCACATTTTACACAGCCGTTGTTGGCTTGGAAGTGACAATGGTCAGACTTGCAATTGTGTCAAGGCAGCTGCAGTGGAGAGCCTCCTTGGTGCGGCCTGATAGAAGCAGGGCAGAATAGAAGCAGGGCAGAAAAGAACTTACACCCAGCAAAGCGAGGCAGCTCTCACAGCTTACTCGAACCTCCTGAACATCTTCATGCGGCCCGTCTTGGCTGTCCATTATCAGACCTGTTGCTGTCTGTCATTCACGAGTGCGCACCCACCGCCCTCCAGCATCAACCGCCTTGGGGAGAGGAATGGGTGTTTCTTCTCTCTTTACTGAGCGAAGATGTCAGGCGGCAAGTCTCGTTTGAAACGCAGACGTGCGACTGGAACTGGAGGTATTCTTGGAGCGGCTGGTGAGGAACATTGGAAAACCCAAAATTGCAAGAATGCACCCAGTGCAGGGAAACATCACCTGGAACTTTTAATAGGCATGTGCAGGGAACAAGGAGAGCACGACTAGGCCGTTGCTTGTGCAGCCACGTGCACCTGCTTATGCTGCAGATATCAGCTGCAGGCCATAATGACTTGCTGGGAACACTCAAATATATATTTGCCTCTACAGAGCCGGCCCATGGGCTGATGACCTGGTTCTATATTTATAGAATCATAATATATCTGGATCCTGGTTCGCATGCCAGCATACCGGTATTTAAAAGGCCCCATCCGATTGCACATCCAAGGGCAAGGAGGGACGGGGTTCCGTCTTAATCTTGATATGTGTAGCTGAGCAACCAAATTCGCGGCCTGCTAGCTCAACCCTCTCTCTATCCCTCGTTCCATGCAGCATACAGGATGCAATCGACGCAATTCAACCAGCAAATTTCAATGCTATATCATTCCAAACTTGTCATGTTCACCTGGAAGAATTTAGAGCTCGGCTCACTTTGCTCACTGTGCATTCGACTGAGTGTTCAACTTGCAAGATATTGGCAGGAGATGAGACGTTGAGTCA
This sequence comes from Chloroidium sp. JM, assembly GCA_004335615.1. Classification (NCBI taxonomy): domain Eukaryota; kingdom Viridiplantae; phylum Chlorophyta; class Trebouxiophyceae; order Watanabeales; family Watanabeaceae; genus Chloroidium; species Chloroidium sp. JM. The sequence goes on from QAXI01000425.1 coordinate 599,338, forward strand.
CCCTACACTAACCCCCTGCAGTTTTCCGCGCTGTCTTCCTCACTCGCCCGTTCTCCTTGTTGCTGGCGGCTGCCCCGTGCTTCTTCCCCTTCATCCTGGCTGCTGCCGCCTGGAAGTCCTCCTCTGTGGGCTCCTCAAAGCCAGCGTCACCTTCAGTGGCCTCTGCTCCCCCATACTTGGCCTCCAAGGCAGCCGCCAGTGCGCCCAGGTTGGAGCCCTGCCCCTTGCCCCTGCCAGAAGCAGGACCACTTTAAATCGTGCAGGCTGGACTGCCGAGCAAACGAGTCGATGGGGAGCAAGACAAAATTGGCTGAAGAACACATACTGGGAACCGAGTGCAGGTGCTTGACATTCATAATGCAGCGACACCTGCCATGCAACGGTTTGGGGTGGGTTCAACGGGTGTCCCAGGGTCCCCTCCCAAAGGAGATCATGTGTCATGCAAGCTGCACCGGCAATTGCACCAGTGGATACCTCAGCCATTGCCACACCCTCCCATCCAATCCCCCTCCCTTCCCATCAACATCTCATTCCACGTGAATGCTCGCAAAGACATTAGGTCTCATAGACAGCCTTGAGGAAGGCCTCACCGTATGGCAGCAACCAGGGCCTGCTCATCCGTCTGTGAGGCCTCTGCCTTCTTCCTCTTCTTCGGCTTTGCCAGGGGATCCTTGGGCCGTGGCTTTGCGGCCACGTCCTTGGCCCAGGCAGTGAAGGCTTTGTATCTCTTGAGGTCCCCCTGGGCGATACCCTCTTCGATCATGTCCATGAACCTGTGGGAGTCCTTCTTGGCTTCTGAGCACATGACCCACTCAAACACCTGCATAAACAGAGAGCCTGTTGGTGTCAATGCCTGTCCCTGCAGGCCTGAGGCGGGAATTTTTTGGGCGCAGGAATGCGGAGGGCTGGTTCAGAAAGTCGGCCAGGGCCATACTTTTGCCAAGCTCATCCAGCTGCTGTTGTCTGGCCTGGTATGCATGGTCAACTCAGCAGTCAAAGCCTGTGCCGGGAATTTTCAGAGTAATCTCTGTCTCTATTTGTCTGATTCAGTGCAAAATGTGTAGATCCTGTGTGTGCCATGACAACAAGGCCTGACCTTTTCCATGTCGCCCTTGAACTGCTGGTAGTACTTGGCCACCTCCTGCTTCTCCTCCTGCGACCCCCGGAACTCTCCAGCCACGGTGTCAATGTCATCCTCGCTGACCCGCTTGTAGATGTTGCGATAATACTGGTACAGGTCCTCGAACTTCTCGCCTGCCAGCCCCTCTGAGTCCTCCAGGCTCCCAGTCTGGTCATACACCTTCCGTCTGCGACACAAAAGGCTTGAGGGGTAGGGGGGGAGATTCTGTACTGAGCAATCCTGATTAGAACGATCTTGTGTGAGTGAAGTGGGCGACGGCAATCATCTTGCCGGATCTGTGAGCTACTACTCTGCCGCCTGCTGAGCGTCCAACATACTTAACTCTAGAAATGCGCACAGTATCAGTCCATTCTCTGGATGCAAGCCGCAATTGTGGAATTGACCAAGCACAGCACTAGATTGGCACGTGCATAGCTTCCCAATGGAACAGTGTTCAGTGAGGGATGGACTTAAAATCACAATTGATATGCCCCACCTTTCAGGGTCCCCAATGACGGCATAGATCCTCTGCAGCGCCTGAAAGTTCTTGCTAGCCTCCTGCATGCATGAACGGATTGGGTCGCAAGCCACTGCATGAGTGAAACTGACGCCACCACCACAACGCCAGCATCATGAGACCCCTCCATGACAGAGTGAGGAGTCATGGTCGGCGGCTACAGCTTAGCGTCAGCTGACCTGGTCCCCAGGGTTCTTGTCTGGGTGCAGCTGGAGGGCCAGCTTGTGGTACGCCTTCTTTATTTCTGCCTGCACAGCGCTCACTACTAATTTGGAAGGGCACCAGGCTCAGTGGTCACGATACTTGCTTTGCAGGCAAATGAGGGATTCACAGTCCCTCGCTAACATGGCATTGCCCGCTGGAGAATTCTCACCTGTGAAGCTGTCTTTCCAACTCCCAGGACCTGCAACGTCAGGTCATTCTTTTCGAGTCCGCCTCTCACTCTCTTCCTGTTCTTGTTTTATCAAGTATGACGAAAGGGTATGAGGGGAGGCACCGACTTTGGCAAATAGGACGTGCTGTGCATGCAGCGATGCAGTCGAAGCAGAAACGTAGGAGCTTGCTGATCACCTCGTACAGGTCCCTTCCTTCGGACTCCATTGCAGCACAGACTTGTTGAATGCAGAGCGAGCCTGAATGTAGCTGAAAGCGGATTTTCGAATGAAACAAGGAGGGAATCCAGACACACCCTTTTATTGCTCTCGCACCTATAGCTAGTCAAGAGGTCAAGGTTGTATGAAGGCTCTGTCCAAGGTCAATCTTCCAGTGAAGAAAGGATTTATCAGGTCAGAAGACAAATTTGTCCGGTTACGAATCAACAGACAACAGGTCAGACAACAGGTGAAGGCTACAACCTTTCAAACGACTGCAGTAAAAGTAATGCTCGGGCAAAATTGATGGCAAATCCAAGACACAAATTGGTCAAAGCAAAAGCACATGAAGCCAAGTCTTCGACCCTATCCCAAATGACATCTTGTTCTGTGCCTCGCTCTCTTGCCTACAAGCACCTTTCACTTTGGATCAAGCTCTCTCGCTACACAGAGAATAGAAAATAGCCAAACGCGGACTTGTCTGTCAGCAGTGACCTTGAAAGCAGTCGAGTCGTAGCTGAGCCTAAGGAGCTCTACAATTCAGTAAAAAGCTTTTGACTTTGAAGTCTAGACCTACCCGAATCTCTCAGCACTACCAATTGCAACAGGCAGACTCATCCCTTGATAACACATCATCCGCCCGTCATGATTGATCAAGGAAGGGACAAGAAGCTTGCTGATGCAACAGCTCTAGAACAAGGAGACGTTTTGGGTGGGGCGCTGACATAGTCATTTGGTATTTTTGGTGCCCAATGCAGCAAATAAATGATGCAAGTATCATACCTCTTATCACGAATTTGTCACGCTGGACCCCAGACACCCCATTCTATGCGGGTGATGGAGTCATCCTCCCTTCATTCCTTTCCTACTGCCATTGCAAGGCCTCAGGGCTGCTGTATTGCCAGCAAAGGTGTCGAATCCCAATGCTAATCATAATTTCAATTGGCTGGCTGGCTAGTCAAGGCTTTAAAAGATACAACCACAGATCCCCCAGAACCACCGAAATTTAGAGCTGCTGGGGCGGCAGATCTGGAAGGGCATCTTCTCCAGTGGACAGCCACATGATGGGCGACATGCTCATCTGGGCCACCCCAAAGCTGTTCTTGCCTAGATCCGCCAAGGCCTCATTCATGGCCAAGTCCAGATCCAAGTCCAAGTCGGCAGGGGGGCTGGCCAGCGCAAACGGGTCCAAGCCAGATGCGGCCGGGGCCTGGGAGTGGGGCGGCACAGGGCTGTTGTATGCTGCAGGAAAGGGAGGTGATCTCAGCATTTATTTTGCACTCAGTCATCCAATTGAGCTGGATAAGCTGCTGACAAACAAAGCATGCCATGTATCCTGGTTCGAGCTTGGTACTGGACCAGTCCTGGATTACAAGTATGGATATAATCAGGCGACAGTTTTGGGTACGTGGGTAGATATCCGGGCAATACATTGATCCTGCGCACATCCTGCAATCACCGCCTGGAAAACCATGTCAACAAACCCAGCGATACCTGGCGTATACCCATGGACAGGGGAGTTGTGTTGATTGCCGGCAGAGGTGTCGTGCTGGGGCAAGGGCATGGAATCGTAATTGGATGTAAAGCTGGGCGCTGAGTGGATGCGATTCTCCAGGCTCTGACCCTGCATTAACACAATCACGGACCATTTGAACTGTCACACAAGCCCCACTCAGGCGCTGCTCACAATCTGTTGCCCTCCCCTGTATGCATCAAGAGACAGGTCAGGCCGAGACTGGAAAGAGCAAAGCGGGGGTAAGGCAATGCGAGGTAGTGAGCACCTGCATCAACTGCGACAGTCCTCCCATTTGTGGGGACGACTGCAGCTGTGATGTCTGCTCTGGAAGGTGCTGCTCTAGGCCATGTCCCCCGACCGGTGTAGCTAGCCCTGCATGATTGCGCTCACAGGGTTGAGTTCTGGGAAATTTTGTGTTTGAAGAGACAATCTCCTTGCATGACATGCGCTGGGATGGTGTGATGCGCGGTGCGCCTAGATTAAATGGGGCCCCTATGGATTAGATATAGATATGCATAAGTCAAGGTTCAATTGACGATCAATTCACTCGTATCAGTCGCTCCACATTTGTGGCAGTAAAGGCGGCAGCAGCTATGTGCCAACCTTGGGGTTGAGGGTGGGGCAAGCTATGGCTCTGAGGTTGTATTCCATATGTGGCGAGGCGAATGTTCTCCAGCTCTCTCTTCATGAGGTCGTGCTGGAACATCAGCTCCCTCTTCTCCCTCTCAAGGTTGGCTAGGTATTCCTGCAGTAATGTCTTGCTTTGCGCAACCAACACGCAAAACTCACAGAGCTGGACTTATGTCAGATTCTATTCTTCACATAGCCTTGACATTGTGGCTTGCGGTTTAAGCTCATTCCGAATGCAGAGACACTTCAGAGTCAGAACAGACGGTTTTTCCAGAGGAGCAACTCCAGATATCAGACAGGAAGCACCCTTCGATGACATAGAGTCTGCACAGGCAGACGGATTCCGTTCTTTGCATCAGGGACCCCCCCAACCACAAGACTGTCCCTCCCAAGCAGCCTTTGAATGTGGGGTGTGAAGGCAGTAATAATTCATCAAAGTTGCGAGTTCACCTCGAGCTGGTGCATGTCGTGCTGCAGCCGACCATTCTCGTTGCGGATGTGGTTGATGTGTTTGATGGTGTCTGCAATAATGACGGTCTTCTCCACCTTGAGGGAGCGCTCTGGATCCAGGACCATTGTCAGGTCGGCAAAGCTGCAGGAAGTGATGCACATGTCAGAAGCTGGGCTGCAGGCTATGACTTGCATTATTGTGGTGTGACCCAGCCACTGCTTGCCAAATTTGTTAGCAGCTCAGCAGCTTAGCAGCTTGAAGTATGAGGAAGGCAGGCGCGCCTTTGCCTACAGATATGTATCTTGGTGTGTACAGGTCAAGGAGATGACAGTGTTGACTAGCTGTTGATAGAATTTCCACTCCACAGCATCAGAGACTGGCATCCGCTTGTCATGCATAATAGGAGATGGTGTTTTGTACAAATTCTTGTCGGATTGGCAATGTCTGAATACCTGTCATTTAGCCTCTCCCTCCTTTGTCTCTCCCTGGAGGCTTTGACTTTTGCAGCAGTGGCGGCATCAGGGCGCTCTATCGGGTCTTTCTGGGATCGACGGTCCCTTCTGCGGACCGTTTCTTTGGTCTCATCGCCATTCTCGGACGACCCCTCCCTGTAGTGCACCAAAAGAGCGGCAGCTGTATCTGTTCCTTCAGGTCTTGGCAAAAAAGATATTGTTGCAGTAGATTGTAGTCCTCAAAGATTTATTGTGCTCTGCAACCCTACGTGCGTTTGAATAGCATCAGGATTTCCTTTTCCAAAAAGATATCAAAATCTCACCGTGGACTGGAACTCTTCCTGGCAGGCTTGTTATGGCTGCTGACCGCTTTCAACTTCCTCGAGGGCGGGCTGTTCTTCCTCTCGAAGCTGTCTGCTGCGTGGTGGACGACATCTGCTTGGGTGGAGTGGGACTCCCCTGAAAGCATGGTGAGGCTGCCCGAATCCTTGTTGTTTGACGGCAGATTTTCGTCGATCCAAGCAAACGCCCGCTCCGGGCGCATCTGTGTTCGGACCTGTTGCGTCTGTCTTGCTGCTTGGCCGTCCGATAAAGCCAAGTTGCTAACGCGGTGGAGAGATAGCAAGATAGTCGTGATCTCCGATCGATTGAAAGGTCCGATAACCTGCTTGCACCCTTTCAGCAACAATCATGAAGGATGAAAGCACATATCCAGATTTTTTGGCTTAGTAGAGCACGCCATCGCATGTGCGAACAGGTTGTCTGCATGTGCGTGGGGTGGGGGTATCAGAGACCATGGAAAAGATGGGGACTTCGAGCTTTCTGGCATCTGTGGAGGACAAGATTGAGCTAGCAATGTCTTTTGTTACAATCGATTGCAACTCTGCAGTACTGTAAGCTCAAGACATGGAGAGCATAACTGCGATGTTTGACCATAGAAACTGAAGGACAGTGATTACGTGATGTTATCTAGGTACAGTGTACACGAATGGGTCAACAACTCTGTAGACGAGTCAGCTTTCACTTGGCAGCGCAGTCCTGTTCTACAGGCAGACAATCAGAAGCTTAATCCCGCTCACACCTGAGGTCTGAACAAAAACCATACCGGACAACATCTGGAGAAAATTGGCCTCGAGTGCCACAGCAAATCGTGAGGCTTGCTCCACCCCAGGCTGCGTGTTCAAAACGGATGTGGCTCTGGAAAACGGAGGAGAAAATTTCCAGGCTCAACAAAATTGGGGTGGAGCAACCCCATAATCTCCTCCACTGCTTTTCGAAAAATTTCTCAACCACAACATTGAAAACCATAGTACTAAGTGACCTCAAGAACCAAAAAATATAGACCGCATGATAGCCAAAGAAAGCATTTTCATTGCCCCTGCCCTTGTGTCCCATCACAGCAATCAGAAAAGCCTGAGCCCCCTCCCCACCACTTAGTCACACCATCAGGACACTCTGCTCTGGTCTAGCGCAAGGATCTGCACGACAGGCAGCAAAGATCCCTTTCAGCCTGGTCAGCAACCCTATCTCCCGGCCAGGAGCCCACTTGCTAGAGAATCTGGGAGGCTGGTGACTTATAGGGGCTCCTGTTGACCAACACCTGGTCCATGACCCGTGCCAGGTCCTGGATCCTGAAGGGCTTGGCCAGCCAGCCGTCGAAGCCGGCCGCCATGCACAGGTTGCGCGTGTCCTCGAATGCATCGGCGGTCACTGCCACGACTTTGATGTTGGACTCCGGCCACGTCTCCCGGATCTCCTTCACCAGCTCCATGCCTCCCTGGATGGTGTCATCCATGTCTCAGCCATTGATATGCTTTTGGAGATGCACATGGACGCAAGGGTTGCGGATACAAGCAGCAAGAGTGGGTCGTGTCACTGCCCAGCACCCTGTCAATTCCTTTGATATTTTGCTGCATTCTGGCACTGGGAGATGTGATAGCTCAATGTCTCGGATATCCAGACAGAGCAGCGTGGCTTGCCTTGCGGGGCATGTGCAGGTCAGTGAGGACGATGTCGAAGGCCTCTCCTCCCCCCCTGGCAGTGATTTCCGAGATGGCCTTCACACCATCCGCGGCACACACAATATCGCTGAAGCCTATCCGCTGCAGGATGCCCAGCGCGACCTGCGTGGGTGTTTCTCACATTTGAACATTGTCTCTGAGATGATGTGCACATTGAATTTCTTGACTGGATAGGTTGCTGGGAGATTTGATGTAATAGGTTGCATGACGGTTGACGTCTCCACAACGGCGACAAATTCAGTCTTTCCTCTATAAGCAAGTGCTCTGAGAATCTTGAGCTCCTGCGCCCTCACAAGAAACACCCTCCATACTGGGTTGGCAGACTGCCCAGCCCAGTGTGATTTTGTGTAGAATTACCAGAACAGCCTTGGTGCTAGCTCCTGCCCTTTCCTCAGATTCCTCGTGGCTCATGATCTTGCCCCTGCTCAGACCCAGCTATGCAAGGCATCAGCCCAGCAGAGAGACAGGTGTCACAGCTAACGTGAAGGGGACAGAAGCAGACCTTGAGGTTGATGATGTTATCCTCTGCCAGCAGGACGCGCAGGTGGCGGGGCAGGGTCATGTGGCTCATGCTGCTGCTACTGCTGCTGTGGATGGACTTGCGGAGGTCTTGGGTGGACGAGTGCCTGCCAACATTTTGAGAGTGAAGTCTGCCTGTTGGAACTGCGACCTTCTGTCCCAACCCAGAAGGAGCAATCGGAGATGGATGATCAAGCACACAGCCTTGCACAGTGGCCTCTGCTTTCTACGCTCATTCCTTGACAGACGCAAAGCTTCTTCCTCATCATCACCACCCACTATCCTGTGTTTTAAGACTGCAAGGTAGTGTCTGCAACCACTCATGTCACGTGTCTAAAGGGGGGGAGTTTGATTTCACACAAATCTGTCTCTGTCTCACCCCCACTGCCTCGCCATAGCCACACACTCCTTCCCCCCAAGCAGCCATTGAGAATCAGAAATGGTACATCTGCAATTAAGTTCAAACCGACACAGACTTATACCTGCTCTGTGCCCGTGAGAGGGATTTGACTTCACAGAGGCCCGAAGCATCTGAACCACTGGATGCGGTCAAGGGTGTCCTCAAGACCTCCTCTATGGCCAGCTTGAGCCTCTCCTGCCGGATGGGCCTGAAGATAGTCACGTACCTGCAGCAGCACAGGAGATGTGTGAGGCGTCTGGATCTGGTCGTGCACATGTCTTACAGGATGTTGGCAAGATGACCAACACCGCACAAGCCTGGACTTCCTTTCTTTCCAAGTTTGATTCTTTCAACCAGCATCAACACTTTGCTCAGTCAGTGGCGCAGTACAGGAGGCAAGAGGGGCTCGAGGGACACGAGGGAAGGGAGGTAGGGGGAGCAGGCAGACATCTGAGCGTCGTCATCCCTCCCTTATAACAAATTGTGATCCTGTTCCTCATCCAATTCCCCAGCTCCATATTGCTGGATCCGTGTGAGAAGGTGGCTGCAAAGGGTTGGATGAGGCAGAGAGGCAAGGCAGTCACCCGAGCTGCCGGGTGGTGGTCCGGTGGCGCATGTCTTCCCGCACAGCCTTGGGGGGCTGCGCGGCCCCCCTGACCGCTCGCTGCGAGATCAGGCTGTGGGGATCCACCGCTGTGTCGGGCAGGGAGGGCGGGGCCAATCCCTCCTGGGAGGCGTGCGAGGGCGCCGCCGTCTGTCTTTCCAGGTCCGGCTTGTCCAGTTCCTGCTCCCCCGGCCAGCCCATGAAGACCAGGCGCTGTGCCTCGGATGGAGCCGCCTGCAAGGGGCAGGAGGTGCCGGTATTAGATGGGATGAAGCAGTGGAAGCTTCGCCCCTCGTCGCAGATGCAACCATTCGTGCTTAGACATTGTAGCTTACTTCTCACTCCTGCCACGCACTCGTCCTCTTCCCCGCTCAATCTGGCACGACACCCAGCAATCGCTTGTCTGGTGGCAATATCTTTCTGGTCTGTGGTCGAAGAATGCAAGATTGATTTGACAGGATCAGTCTCTTGCTCTCTTTGTTTGTGCTGTGATTGAAGCAATTATGGAGCCGGTCACTTGGCCGTGAGGGAGGGTGCCTGAAGGTACTCCCACCTCCAGAGACGCTAACTTGAATGCCTTGCACTTCAATCTAGATCTAGGCCGGGCTCATCTGGGTTGCACAAGCATGAGGCTGGAAGAAGCTACCTCGGGAGGGGGGTTGCAGGGGCATTAATCTCATTCAAATATGCTCCCCGAACCCAGTGCAGCAAGAACGCCAATCACGCTGTCCATCCTCTCAGAATTGAGCCAGCCAAACAAAAGCCCACCTGATGAGTCAGGGGTAGGATATGGGACATAGACCTACCTGGATGAGAGCACTACAGACCCGGGTCTGCTTGACATCGGTGACCACCACATCGAACGGGCCCACCACCTCCTCGGCGGCAGCGTCGGTCAGCTCAGGCGCATGCTCCAGGGCAAGGCCGGAGGTTGTCGAGGGCGCGCTCTCAGCCCCCAGGGACGGTGTCCTGGGTAAGTGGTCATAGCTGGCCTTGCGAGTGACGGCGCCTGCCAAACACGCCATGGCATTGAGTGCTCAGACAGCTAAGTTCCAGGAATGTTGCCAGGAGGACCTCTGCTGTAAGCAACTGGAGGAAAGGGGGGGAGGTATCGAGGCTTGGCTGGATGATGGACGTCTTCAGCACTGGATGCTTTTCTCTGAGCAAATTCTGGTGGCAAGACGCAGCGTAAAATCCCTTCCTTCCCTTCCTCCTCCAGGGAAGACAAAGGTGAGAATTGGTGAGTTACTCATAAAAGGCGTGATAGCACTATATTTGCGGCCCATAATGAGTGGATATTTTATCGACAAGGGCATCCCTGGCTACGGCAATGCTGGAGCGCCCAAGATTCCGCACTGCAACAAGAGAACACTAGCACAGAAGTGTGCTTTCACGGAAGGGGTGAAATGGGCATCACCTTGCAACCTGAGACAGGCAATCGCTTGTTCCTCCGAGCAGACAGCCTTCACCAGCGCTCCGTGTGCTCTCAGGTACAGCAGCATGCAGTGGCGCACTGAGTCATGTGGCTCCACGAGGAGCACCTGTAAGGAACAGTGTCTAGGTGCCCGTGCTCTTGACTACTATCCCTCACGACGCATGCGATCCTGCAACCCTATGCAGATCCAACGGTCCTGGCTACTTGTGATCCAATTATCGATTGCAGACAAAAGTTCAGGAAAAATGGCTCCCATTTAAAAATGGGAGCAGGGGCCCAAAGGGCACGAAAGCACTTGCGTACCTTTTTGCCGTGTATACTACATGCTTTTGCTGTGCCTATGCATCTGTCGGAGGAAGCTGGGCTCCCGGAGGCATCCTGCCCCTCGCCCGCCTCGCAGCAGGCAGGCACGGCGGGAACCAGGGCCGGGTCCTTGGCTGGGCCGCGGGGGTCAGAGCCCAGGCTGTTCCGGAAGGTGAGTTCCGAGCTGGGCTTCTTGGAGACGCTGGTGGAGTCGCTGCTGCCAGGGAGGGTGTCGCTCAGCATCTGGCGCAGCTCCTTGATGTCCTTCTGCGGCAGTGCAGCAGCACAGTTGGCGTTCCTGACAGGAGACAGCTGATTCCATCTCGAGGCTGATTATTACTGTTCCCAAAGACTGGCCCATTCAGAGGTTTTCAGGATGATGCGAAGCATTCCAGCTTGCAGTCTTGATGCAGCAAGGGCACACCTTCTTGCTGGATTTCCCTTGCTGAGCGGGGCTGGCCGCCGAGGCAGCAGTCTCCGAACCACCTTCCAGCTCCGCCCCCAGATTGCCGCCAGGCATGGGTGGGGGACACGAATGCTGTGCGGCAAAGGACGCATCTGCAGACGCGGGCGGTGAGGGCGGCAAGGGGAGCTTGCCGTCCGCGTATGTGGGCACGCTCTCCAGCGGAATGGGAAAATGCATACCCTCGGCCGCTGGCTGGGGTTCCTGAGCAGTGTTGCCTGCAGAATGGCAGTGCTTGTTGTCACGGCGTGTTCAAAGCGCGGACAAACTTGGGTGCTGATCAAGGAACAGAGTCGCCTCCTGAGCCCTCAGTGGTGATTCAGGGTACCAGACTAGCCGCCCTCCATGTGTTTTCCATGTTCTGCCATCTTATCTGCGATGACAGCTTGGCATTTTCCACGGCGGCTTTTTGAAGGGCAAGTAGCCCTGGTGCATTTTTGATCTTGATCGTCAGCATCCCAACAGGAGGCGTACCTTTTCAACTTCCAGTGACTGCTTAGACCGATCTGTCAGCTCACAACAGAATAGCCTTGCAAGGTACCATAATCAGGACAGCACACGCACTTTGACAGGGTTAGGTGGGCTTTCCTCAGGTCAAAAGAGCAACAGCACAAGCCAGACAGTCGCTGCAAGCTCCTCAAAAGCAGCCGTTACAAGCTCGCCCAAGGGGTCAACAGGTGCACCTTGACACGGGCGGGAGGATGGCTGGGGTGACCGATCCCTCGGGTTGAAGGATCGGGAGCGCGAGCTTCCGCTGGAGGATGCATAGCTGCTGCTGGTGGTGCTCCGGTGGGAAAGCCGGGAGCCCCCCGTGACGTCCATGGGACAGCAGATGGTGAAGTGAAAGGTGGAGCCCCGCTTCTTGCCGGGGGACGTGGCCCACATCTTGCCCCCCATCGCCTCCACCAGCTTCTTGCAGATGGAGAGCCCCAATCCCGACCCCCCATGCCGGCGCGTGCGCGACGAGTCAACCTGCGGTGGTTGCTGTGGACGTGAGGGTGTGCTGTACCCAGAACGTGCTTCCCTTGTCCTGGTACTTGAGAGTTGCAAGTGCTATTCCATGGGCAGTGTGACTTGCTCTTGGGTTTTGGGAAATCACAGATTGAAGCCCAGAACGAAGCCAGCAAATGCTTGCAGCCAATTGCTGCAAGAATTGGCTTGTACTCATGCAAGGTAGGTGCTTTGCAAGAAGGGGGCGCGGTAGTGCTTCAGAGGCATCTCTAATCACAAAGGCAATGGGGGATGGTCCTAAAAGGCAAAGTGAGGATTCCAAGCAAGCCGGACTCCCATCGAACAGCATGGATGCTGCCATTTTGCTGTGATTTTGGGTACGAAAAAGGGTACCTGTGGACAGTGGTGGGTTGAGGAAGAAGGTTGTGGGTCAGAAGGGGATTGGTGGGCACCTGTGAGAAGATCTTGAAGAGGTTGCCCATGTCTGCCTGGCTGATGCCGATGCCCGTGTCCCTGACGGCAAAATTGAGTACGTGGGTCATTGCGGGGGTCCCTGGGGGAATGGGCAGCACTCTGCCACATGCTGTCTGCTTCCCGACCTCATGTGGCTCACTTTCTTGGCCGCTGGCTGCATCCTTCATGTCCTCCCCCTCCCTGGCAGACTGCGGTGGTGGATCAGCCCTCGCGACCTGGGCACCATTGATGTGCGGCAGTGGTTGCCATGGTGATCCAGGCTGGCAGGCTTCATCCTGTGGCATTCATGAGTGGTTGTGTGAGATCAATAGTGTGAGTTGCAGCCCGGATTGGATGTTGAGATACAGGTGGTACGGCTGGCATCTGATGAATTTGCCTTTTCATATTCAGCAGCGCACCAAGCATGCGGCAAATGCTTGAGGACTGTTGTTGAGGGGCCTTGGATACAACGCCACCAATGCAGCAAGACTGAGAGCTGTGCATTACCTGTGATGTAGGCACCGAGAACGCAACATCAAGAGCAAGAACTGTTGGCAGACTAGCTTCCATGCGCAGCAAATCATTCACATGAGTGATGGGAAGTGCAGCCTATCAATATTAGCTGCATGCGCTTTCCCACAGCACCTCCATTCTGCATCCATACAAAACGGCTAGGCAAGAAATACACACAGAATGCGACGCGGCCAGGCACCCACCTCTCTCAGATCAGATCCAGAGCTGCTGGCGAAGCTGGTAGACCCCTCGTCGGGGGAGGAGGGAGGGGGTGGGCTGTCGGGCAGCAGGTCCGTTTGGGAGGACGTGCGCAGCTCCTTCAGGGCTGTGGGCGTCCCCGGCATCGCCGACCCGGACTCCGCCCTTATGAAGGTCTGCAGCAGCCACGCCAGGATGGCTCAGCACCGAGCACAAGCAGACTGTGGTCCATTCTCGCTTGCTTGACTGCAATCTTCATCCAGAACAGGGCACATCCTTTGTGGATTGACTGTGAAAGGCCGTGTGAGTGTGTTTGGAGAAGTGGCTGGGGTTTGGACATGAAGCTGAGAGGGCAGGCGAAAAGGTGTATCAGTCTCAGGTGAAGGCTGGTACGTGCCCAGAGAGGGGCAAATGGAACAGCATGCTGTCTCAACTATCCCGGCTCAGTGACCCAACGAGATGGACTTTGGGTCTCACAATGCTCACAATGCGCAGTGACGTCTTTCGACAGGGGGAAGGCGGCAACAACAAGGCCAATGGCAGTGAGAAGGTAGACGAAGGAGAGCTTCCTGTGTCAGACCGCAAAGGGGTGAATGAAGGGGGGAAGGGGAAAGGTCAACCTCGACGTTCTCCCGGCGTATTCTTGCCATTGATTCACTGGATTTCGGCAGGCCACCATGGCTCTGCAGGCCCTCCAGGGTCCTGTGGTGGTCCTCCTCAAAGCCCTTGACGACCTCCAGCGGGTAGCCCGTGCCCTCCAAACGGCTCTCCTCCGTCGAGCCCATCCACACCTCTAGCAGCACCTGCACTTTGAACCCTGGTTTCACACTCTAGTATCAATCAAATTCACATCCCATTCAGAAAGTGAAGGATTGAGGGGGGGGGGGGTGACAAGGGACAAGAAGAAGTGGGAGCAAATAATTTGATCCAGACACCCAAATCCTCTGTGCTATGACCCACTCCGCAACCCTTGCTAGATCACTCTACTCCACTCACGTGTCAGATTGGCATTAGAACAAAAATGATACTCAGGGTCAACTTTTTTGCCCCAAGATCAGGAGCGGTATGAATTGCACCAAAGTGGCAAGGAAAACTTTGGTGTCAAATAAATATACAAGCGACACGGGCTAGGAAGGCGAGGTAAAGGGTGACCTCTCCACGATCTGTGAACTTCACAGCGTTGTTCAGTACATTGAGGAGGATCTGCTGCAGGCGCTGGGCATCCCCCAGGAAGCTGACCGGGACATCCTCAGCGATGTGGTAGCACACCTGCACCACACAGGACTGTTCTTTCAGCCGGCATTTCCTACCTCTGGCAGAAACATGAAAAGTGTCGGCAAAAAAAGAAGGACTGGTGGGTTGATCTATGCTATGTGTTGGGCTGATGATGTGACAAACAATGGCCTAATAAGACTCGTAAGCGGCTATGTCAGGCAGAGAGCAATACCTTACTGTATGAACTTCTGGTTGCATACTGAGGCTCATCTTCACAGGGCATGCTGCGTGCCCCCCCCCCCCCCCCCCCCCCCCCCCTCCCTTTCAGACCAATGCATGTCCCTGTACTATTGCGCATTGCAGGGAGACTAGTCATGCCTTTGGCAAAATTGGCTTAAAGATGAATTAGAAATAAGCACCTGGATCCTTTTTTGGGCCGCAGCCAGGCCAGCTATTTCCAGCGCCGACTCCACCACTGTGCGCAGCCTGAAGCGTTGCAGGGAGAGCACCTGGCAGGGGCAGTCAAGAATTCAGATGGCGGTCTCGTTGATGGATGATTTTGCAGGTTATTACGGCTCAAGATTCGTGGTCGGCCCGCTGAACAGAGGGTAGGGAAAAGACGCTCCAGGGACACTAACAAAATGGTGCAATCTACCATATGACAGATCGCTGATTTGTTTAGATGGCCAGGCTCAAGTCTGGTATTTGGCATGTCAGACATGGATCACCATTTTTGGCCCCTTGGAAAAATTCCATTATGGGACTCGGTTCAGGCAGAATCTGCCTTGTATCATAAAGAGCCACATGTGAGTGCGGAAAGCGCGCTTGAATATCTTTGCCTCAAGGGGGAAGGGGGGGTCGCGGGAGGACCATTTTGTTGGCCTCGATGCGCGAGAAGTCCAGGATGTCGGTGATGAGGATGAGCAGCGTCTCCCCCGAGCACCTGATGGTGTTCAGCAGGTCCATCTGGCTGGCAGTCAGGTTCGTCTCCCCCAGCAACTGCACGACACCACTTTCCTAAAAATAAGCTACAAGCAGAGAGTCACAACCCCCTGCTGAGTGGGTCACGCTGTGTCCCCGATGTCAAGGAGAGGCACCTATTGCTGCAGCAGCCACAGAATCCTTCCGCACCCTTGCAGTGATTTCTCGATAGCAGCAACAGCCAGAGAGCCTCAACCCGACATCCATCTGGTTTGAATCACACAATCACCAGCCGCTATAGCAAGCTGGGATCAAAAGTAACGTTCCAGTTGAGAATGATTGTGTCAAGAATGTGCAAGAGGGCAATTGTGCTGAGGAGCATGGGTTTGACAGGGCCCTTATCAATTGCTGCCCATGTAAACGTCTTTTCCAGGATGCATTCCAGGATGCACCCACTTGCTCGATGAGGTTGGACTCGACCCACACCGAGTTTCATTGGCTGAGAGGGAGGTGGAGGAATACCTGGCCGACGGCTATCATTCCATTCAGAGGCGTCCTAATTTCATGGCTCATCCTGGCCAGGAACTGGCTCTTTGCCTCTGTCGCAGCAGCTGCCTGCACCGCACACAGAAGGGCCTCACTTGTGTAAGAAAAAGCTTTCCTTGTCTACAATTGACATGTGCAGATGATGCTTCCTGAAATTTGCCAATGAGGATCTTTCAGCCATACACGCCGTTTTTCTAACAGTCTGCAGCACTTCTGTCGCTTGAATTTATGGGATGGCTGCAGTCCGACCTCCCCTTCAAGTCATCTTTACTTCACCAAATTCATCGTTCCATTGTTTTTCAAGAGTTGCCTTTCCTATTCAATCCCTCAGAAATTTGCACGGATCACTTAAAATTCAAATCAGCAAAGCTGATGTACCGATCAGAAGTGACATAAATTTGCGAGCAGCTGCCTCAATCCTCGACAGCCAGGATGGACGCACTGAGCTTCTTTCCATTGTCTGTGTATTCTAGAACACCCAAGGACACCCGCAGCCCTACCCAACCCCCCAAGCAGAAGGTGAGTCAAACCTGAACAGCCTGGTGTTTGGCGGCCAACTCCGCCTTTTGGTGTTTGACAAGCTCAGTGATGTCGCTCTGCACCCCCACGTAGTGCGTAAGCAGCCCCTGGCGGTTGTGCACCGGCGTGACGCTGAGGTAATTGACGAATGCGTCCCCGTTCTTGCGGTAGTTGGTCAGCGTCACCTGGCACGCCTCCCCCTGGCTCACCGCCTGCCTCAGCCGCTGCAGGTTCTCCTCGTCCGTGTTGTCACCCTGCGTGACGCGAGGGGACTGAGGCATGGAGGTTTCGACGTCTCCGGCCCTGGGCTGTCAGAGCTTGCAGTGGGCATGGATGGCATGTGAGGGACCTTTTGCATGCTTCAGGGAGCTAGCAAGGTCAAGGTACTTTGGTGCCTTGCAGGCTTGACCTCACTGCCAACAGCTCTGCTGTCTGACCAGGGTCGATGTTGTCCAGGATGCTGCCCAACCAAAAATAAATTTACAAACCGATATACGGACGTAGATTGGATTCGAGGTTGCTTATGGCTGCAGTGTCTTAAGCGAACCTCGTCCTGGACTTCGCCGATATGGGGGACAGCACCCTCCAAATAACCCCCGTCAAAACTCCTCCTCCCACTCCCACACATCAGCGGCCTTGAGCGTTCTCAAAGGAAGGAACCCAGCGCTCGCCCAATCATTGGGAGGACCGCACCTGCAGGAACCTGCAGTTCTTGCCCAGCACCTCGGCCACGGGCCACCCTGTGATGCGCTCGAAGCCCTGGTTGACGTAGATAAGGGGCATGTCCGGCAGGCTGCAGTCGGCGATGGTGATGCCCTCCTTAATGCTGTCCATGGCCCTGTCTTTGAGGTGCAGCAGCTCGTACGCCTCCCGGCTGATCGTCACCTTGTCCTCGCCCGCTGCTCCCGGCGTCGGTGCATGGTGCTCCCTGTCAACCCAAGCAATATTACTGCCGATACCTCCCGTGCGGGGCACACTTGAGGCCAGAGGGCTGATTGACTACTCACCCACCTCCTCATCCCACCCAATGCAATCAGCTCCTGCCTCTGCGTCCCCTCCACCTCTCCCCCTCTTTAACACAGCAGAGTGGTCCCTGCCACCGCCCAAGCAACCTCACAGCACTGAGAGGCTCGCCAAATGAGCGTCAGCTGGTCCCCATCCTCCTCTTTCCCGAATGGCCGAGCCGAACGAGTCTTGCCAATAACCAATGCCCAATCACTGCCCTGTAGAGCACACCCACTGCCCACAAGCTGCCAGACATCCCCCCTCCCTCCGGCTCCCTGCTTTCAAGGTAATCACAGTCAAGCAGCTCAGGCAGGGGGAAAAAGGGGGGAGTCTACGTGGAGGCTGCCTCTGCTGTACAAGCGGTCGCCGTGGGGTGCAGGTATGATGTAGGCGGCACAAACTTGGAGAACGCTGTCTGGACATACAGAGCCTCTGCCTCCAGTCTGCGGCGCCTGTTCCTTTCATCTCGTAACGTGCTTTCGCAATCTGCCAGCTTCTTCCTGAGGGTCTGAAGCTCGTCTTCCTGCACGTGAGGTCATGCATACGCTTGCTGAGGTCCCTTTGACTGCGAGCTGCTTTATCAGTGCACAAAGCTTTTCAGTGTGCTTGTCTGCCTGTCATGAGGATTTGGTCTCTCTTTTAGCTCATTCCAACGCATTCACCCCTGCTGGGCAGGCAGTGGGATTATTACGAAATGTGTGAGGACTCCCTGACGGAATGTAAAACTTGACTCTGCACTTGCATGTAGCGACCTCTTGACGGTGGGAAACCAAAACCTGCTGATCATGCAAATCAGAGCCATCACTTTTGCACGCATGTTGTTTTCATTCATGCATATACGTACCTCGTGCTGCTCCGGAAGCATGACGTTTTTTGTCTCGTGCCTATATTGTCCGAAACCAGCTCATAAATCCCGAAAAGCGATTTTCATAGCTCTGACACGGTACGATTTATTGTTTTGCTCATTGAAAGTTTGACCGAATCGGATTTTCCTCCTGAAAATTTGAGGCTCTGAATAATTGATCAATTGAGCACTGGTCACCCCATACTACCCCCCCCCCCCCCTTCTCCCCAGGGCTGTCAGACGTCAATTTCTGATGAGTGCCCAAAACAAGAAGATGTTAGTCAAGACAGTCAAATTTTGATAAGAATTAGAACAGCGCAGAGGGCCTGACCGCATTTACATCGGGCAGGGATTTTCTTCTCGGGGGTTTCACGCTTTGCAGGCGGCGTCTGGGAGCGTCCCTCGCTGTCTGTGCCCTTGGCATCCTCCTCCTCCTCCTGCAGATTCCCCTCCCCACTTTCGATTTGTAGTTCTGAGCCAGCAAACGGCAGTGCATAGACCAGCAAAAGAAAGAGGCATAAATATGCCAAATCTGGTATGTAATCCAAGTACAAGAAAATACGTGACCCGCGGGGTGCAGGGGGCAGTGGTGTATCAACGATTCTCCCTACAGTATTCTCTTGCAGTTTCTGCGATGGTATGGCTGGCATGCCAAACTTTTTTCACCCGTTTTACAGATATGAGGTCCTTATTGACTACCTGCCAGTGGTCTCCACGTATATGTTCCCAATGTGTTTGTAAAGTCTGTGTTCTCCCCACCAAAGTCATCCTAGCGATAGTCATCTGCTCGCCAAACATCAAGGGGGTACCTCCTCGGATTCCAGCTCCATCTCCAGCAGTTTCAGCGGCTGACGGCCCACCCTCTTGCTCCTGCGTGTCGTTTCGCCCCCACGCAGCCCACCGCCCTCCCGGCTGCTGCGGGGGCTCATCACCAGGCAGTCGTCATCCGATGCATGGGAGTCCCGCGGGGAGCTGCAACATCGATTTGCTCCCTCACAGCACGCACACCCTGGGACGAGCCTTCCCGATCACTCCATGGTAGCTGGATTGCACATGCAAATTACCATGGTTGCTTGAATCCCGCACTCCCAAGCTTTTGGTATGGGTAGATCTTCCTTTGAACTTCTCTCCCACCCACCACGGCTTGCAGGAACGGGAAGGGAGGCAAGCACACCTGCTGTGGTCGTGGCTCAGACCCAGCAGCATCTCTGCGATGTCTGCATCGTTGAAGTCAGACAGAGAGGCGGAAGCAGGCAAGCACCGCCTCTTGGCTGGCTTCTGTGACTCATCTGCGCTGGCGGGCAGGGCACGCACCCTCCTCAGGGACCTCATTCCCTTGACCTGTATTGATTCCGAAAATTCAGCTGCCAAATTTCTGCAAACATTGATGGCCTACAGCAAGCAACCAGTAGAGGACAGTGTTCAAGCGCACGTCTTTGGAAGTTGACAAACCTGTGTGGGGCCTTCCTCGGCAGCAAACCACACCTCACCCTCGTCTCTGCACAGGAGGACCTCTCATGTCGGTAGTTGACTCGAGTTCAACGGTTATCTATGTTGTTGATTAATTTAAACAGTCCTACGAAAATTCTGACAATTCACATTTTACAATTAAACCACGCTTAATCTAATAATAAGGTTTGTTGTTGCGTAAAGGTATGAGTATAATTCCATTTATTTATGTCAGATAAGGCGCAGCAGTGCTGACGAGGATTGCGCTTAAATAAGTTCATTGGAGCTATCTTGGCCAAGAACGTGTATTTGAGAGGTACCGGTCTATGTCTGAGCTGCTCATGAAGGTTGATATCTCTCCCTGAATTTCAGCGACTCAGCCGAATCGGGTCGACTCGTATCGTCGTCAGCACTTTCTCCAGTCTCACACGCCATGCATAGCGAGTCTCGGTACGGCTCGCCACGCCCTGGGGAAGGAGATACGGAAGGAATGAGCTCTTGTGCGCGCGAGCAGGTGATGGAAACCCTGCTCTATCCCGTTCGGCCTTCCAAAGAAAGGTCAGGAAATGCTTCTATGACAAATCATTTCAAATGTAAAATATTAAAGTTCACCTGACCTCAAATATAACCTCCAATGAAGATACACAACCTACAATAACTATAGTAAAGATAAAGTAGCACCAATATGTTGTGAATGCCTTTCCATATATCCCTACAATTAATTGATCTATATAATAGCCAAGCTAAGGCAATTCTACTCTGTGATTCTTCGGCAGTCACTTACATTTGTAACACCTAGTCTCCTATGACCAGTGTGCTTACTGGCAATCCACCAGTGAAAACTTGCAGGGAGTTTGAATCCCACAAGCTTTCCTGTCTACATGTCTCACATAAAACCAATCATTCAGTCCAGGCAAGCGTAGCCTCCAGGGAAGGCGGTGGGGTCGTAGCGTCCCCCTGCTCCAGGTGCTGATGTGGTGGGGGCAACCATGACAAAATCGCCAGCCTGCTCCCCGGCAGCGGGAGAAGGGGTATAGGGGACAGTAATCACAAAGCCGCGCATCTCACAGTTCTGGAACATGCTCCTTACGCGGGCATCCTCCTGACAATCCCCGCAGAGTTGCAGCAACTGTGACAGGAATTCGGCGTGTGCAACCACGGCAAGCACTGTTTCTGGTCTGCAGATGATGGGGTAAATTCAGATGGTCAGCCACTGTGTGCCATGATATGGAACTGTGTCACTGAAAGATAGATTCCAACAACTAGCATTTCTGGAGGAGCTTGGTGGATGGCTAGTTTGCACACACCCACCGAAAGACCTGATCTGCAATCTACTCTGTGCTGGAACAAGACTGCAGCATGCATCAAAGAAAGTACTCCAGCTAGATAAGAGCTAGCCAATTGTAACATTCTCTCATTTTCTACCGGTCGAGATTACCACAAGCTTGTCTCTTAACGGAAGGCTTGGATCATGCATGCCACACCAATATCGCTTTCCCCAGCACTCAAAACAGTGCTCATTTCATAGGCCCCAGCAAAAGCGCACCTGGCTTTGAGAAAATCCAGAAAGGCCTTGCACCGGTTGGATATATCGCTTGCACTCTCCCCTCTGGTATAAAACGGTTCTCCGGTCTCTGTACAGCTCAGGCGGTCCCAAAGCTCGTCCACTTCGGCTATCTCGTCCTCAAATTGTACGCCTGGGAAGGCTGCCTTTGTTTCCGAGAAGGGTCGACGCCGATCGCATTTGTTGGGGCCTGTACAGCAATTGGAACGACAAATTGAGTGGGACAAGGGACTGTATCACACCCTGCTGTTGCGGTTTCCACAGATGCAACCATACATGCTTTCTCTGGACGGGCTTGACGGAAGCTTTTAAAACAATCAGTGATAAAAAGCGCAGATATAAGAATGCATGCAAACATCCACTTCACACCACAGCCTGACACATCTGCAGGCTATGTCCCTCACGTGCCCTCTACAATTATCTGAAAAGCCCTGCCAAGGTGGTGGGGTGCCTGCATGGATTTTGTTGAATGAAAGGGAATGGAGAGCCTTACATATCCTCTCGCGGCAAAGCTCAGATGCCACAAAAGGGACCTGTGGCAGCGCGATCCCGCTGTGGTTGCTTCTTTCGTGCTCAGCTGCTGTGATGGGCCGCATGAGCGTTGATTCAGGTGCAAGCGCATCCCCCTCGAGGTCATCTCTTCCAAATATCCCGCTGGCAGTCTCAAGAGTTCTGGTCAACGGGGAGACGATCACAACCTGCATTCAGTCTAATTCTGGAAGCCTGCTCACCAAGTCTGCCCATCATTGATCACTGCAAACGCTGTATTGCTGCACTATCAATCCCGTAAAAATTTCAGATACGGGAATCAACATGGAGAGATGAGCCTCACAAACGTTCACTAGGGAGACCGCTGGAAATTATTCGGTAGTGCAACGAGCAAACAACCACCCACAGCAGGGTTGCTATGCTGCTGCATCCTGCCATCAGAGCCACTGATTTCCCACCCTTTTCTACTACAAACTACCATTGTCAGGTTGCTTTGTCCTCCCTGGAGTGCAGGCGTACCTGGATGCCCAGCTGCGGCTCCAACTTTCGAAGGTGCTCCTTCAAGGCAGCAGCTTGTCTCCAGCCATTGGGAGTGAGGTGGGCATCAAGGTTCATCTCCCACCCAATGTTGTGGAAGCCCTCGCCATGCCGGATCAGGTAGACAGTCTGCAGCCAATGGCCACGCTCAGTGTCATGCGCTGAGCCTCGTTCACCAAGGTTGCGTGTGCTTGGTGAGAGCGCAGACCTTGGTTCTGCTCAAGGGTGTCAGGCACGGGATGGAGCTTTTGTTGTTGCTGTTGGTGCCATTGGCAGTCATTCTATGAAGCTGCTGTAGCCAGCGTCCTATATGAAGATCTGCACATTGCGCCAGTGAGCATCAAATCATTGATTTGATTCATGTGTGCTAGTCTCTACAAATAAAGGCTACGATATGCCCTCAATCGTGGAGCATAGTGGTGAATATGGTATGCTTCACCTGTGCAAGATAATACGGAGCAACTCAGATCGCTGAAGATCGAGTAAAAGGTCCAACGAGCGACGCAGGGAAGAGAATATGCTATATTTACTTGTAGGATGTATTCTAATATTTAAAGCGAATATAAGGATGCCTTGAGCAGAGCAGCGTGCTTGCGATTTCAATTGCAGCAAGAACAGAAGACCTGGCCTCAGGAGGACCACAATTGGCATGCTTCCCGTGCCGATAAAGGAGAAGGCCAAGGACGACCCCCCCCCCCCCTCTTGAGCCACTGCTAATCGAAGAAATTTGGCTCCAGCCCACGAGAAAGCACAGCGGTGATCCTCAACCCGCGCGGGATTGTGGCTTTAGGATGAAGCAGACGGCCCTCGAGTCAGCACTGCTCTTCGTCCTCGTCCCGATTCTGAGCTCCGCAGCTCACGGGGTGGTGTTTGAGGGTGGGATCTCAAATCTAGAAGGAGTTGAGCTTCAGGAAGAGTATTACATGACGCAGGCGATGGAAAGAGGTGCGAGACCAAGCTTCCTAGACTGTCACTGGCGCGCGATTTTTCATGATTCCAGCGATGCTCTCGGCCAGATACCAGCCTTGGGAAAGGTGCAGGAACATCCACACGGCGTGGATCACTCCAATGTGCATGATCGAAGCTCGACCTTGGCTGGCTGGCTGGAAGGCACTGCTGCATTCACCTTCTCCCGATAATGCCATAAACCTGAGCCATACCTGATAGCCCAACATCGCTTCCACGGGACTGTCTGGTCATGGAAAGCTTAAGGCCACCAAGCCACACAGGTGTTGCCAACTCACAGATGGGTGCCCTCATGCATATGCAGGTGAGGTGGCCATCAAGAAGCAACCCTTGATGAGTGAGAACGACAAATTCTGGGCTCAGGTTGAGCCTGTGCCCCACCAAAGGCGGCTGCAAGGTGCAGGCAATATCAAGAAGTATGGGCCCCAGCTCATCGACAGCAGATCCAGGAGGAGACTCTTGGGAGCAGGCAAGCAGTCGCAGGACTGAGGTGCGCAGCAGCTGCAGGATCCTTTCTCTCGCTTCAAAAATTGTAATCAATTGCAGAATATGGAGTTTTGATATCATCTTGGTTCAGAGAATTTGCAGCTTTCTCAAACATGGGCCGTCTTGTCATCTTTCACAACTAAATTGTTAACCATACAGCTGGAGTACGTCTTGTGCTGTGCCGCATGCAATGCGTGGAGCTGAGAGCCGCTTGCCCTGTGCAGGCAGAACAGGCTGGGAAAGGGATCGTAGATTGACCAGAGGATTTGTTCTGTCAATGGATACATAGACCTAGGAAGTAGAGGTAGTAGAGGAACAAATGAAGCTGGCAAGCTGTGCAGCCGCTGCCTGCCAAGCCCATATGGGAATACATGCATAAACCAAGGTGTAGCCATGCAGGCCAGAGAAATGTATGGGGCAAGGACGAATGCTTTACTGGGGCAGAAGCTGTAGCCTAGGTGTAGGTGAACTGGTGCAAGTCTTGTCTGCACATGCAATGGGAAGCGCGGCGGACTGTCATAGGATACCCTTTCGAGTATAGCATCTGGCCCAGCATAATTGTAGATCCATCATCATTCTGTGGAGGAAGTAGAGACAAGCACAAGGGTCTCCGCTGCTGTTTCTGTGTTGTGTAGTGTCTCGCGGTCAAATAGCCCCCTTCCTTCCCCTCCCACAGTCCCTGCTATGGACTGTACCAATTCTGCACACCGACGCCAAACTCAGGCATGCTCATGGAAATCTTTCAAAAGAAGCTGCTAAGTGGCCGCAAGGGGATTCAGTGAGATGCAGTGAAGAAGCTGAGCTATGTGTGTAAATCTCGCAATGCTGAGGAGTGTTGCCAAAGATCTTTATTACTACAGATGACTCCATGGACTATACGACTTCTCTAATCAAGTATGTCTCGATCATTCAGGCCCTACATCCTCTACCTGTAAGAACAGGAAAGAAGTACATACAAGCGGTGCCCAATCAGCGGATGGCGCACATTGCCTACAGCAGTTCACAATTTCAGTAGGAAAACCAATAGAAATCAATTTCTAGTCTAATCTACTATAGTAGGCAAGACCAACTAGCAACCTTAACGCAGTTTCTTGATTGAAAGCACCCGCAGGTGTTTGCCACGACCCTGGCTTGCTCCCGAGGTGCCTGCCCTCTCCTTGTCCCCCATCCCAGTCTCCTCCGTCTCTCCCTCACCGAGCTTCTTCTGCCTCCTGTGCCGTGTCTGGTTGTCGATGATCCCCTGCACAGCCAACCTTGCCATGAAATGCATGCAAGCTGCACTAGACGAAATAGTGCACGGCAACTCCAGCTTTTCGCGCAAATCAATAACTTTTCAATGCTGAGAGCAGGAGCCTTTCCATCCACAAAGATTAATTTAGGCAAAATCTGCTAAAAATGCAGACATGCGGTGGTGATGTGTAAACCCTAGGTGCTAGCCAAGCATTTCCATCACTTTGCTTTCCCCCAACAACATCTGGCTCTGCATCAAAGACTTCCTGGAAAGACACAAAGACGGCTCAGGCTGCCCAGGTGCAGCGAAATCGCACAAAAGCTCGCTAGGTCTACTTTCCTAAAGTCTCAGGAACCAACCTGCATGCTCTGGCTTCCGGCCAGGTGGCCTGTGCTGGGCCGAGTCAGCCTGCTGGCGACAGCTGAGGCCTGACTCCCATCTCCCTGGCCCTGGCTGTCGGAGGACTGGTCCCATTCCCTGTCTGGCACACATGCCACCAGGGTGGCACCTGCAGGCACAGCCATTCTCTCATGGACTCTCCTTTACTGTGGCACAAGACGATGAGGGCAGATGCCCTTTCAGGGAAGGGAGAGGAAGCGTCACACATGGTACTCTCCATTCCGCAGGCATAGACTTGAAGCAAATGCTTCTTTGGGAATCTTGGCTTGTTTTCAAAAGGAGCAAGTGCATCTCCTGGGTGGGAATTTGGCAGAGCCGGCATTTAATATGTCTGAGCTGCATCAGGTCGGCAATCTACTCTGGCGCACAGGAGACCTCCTGTTGCTGGAATAGCAGGTGGGGTGGGTGATGGGGTTTTAAAGGGGGGGGGGTGTGGGGGAAGGAAGGTGTATAGGAAGTTTTGTACCTTCAGGACCGGCTCTGAAGGGGATGGCTTGGGGTCTGAGGACCACGTCTCCATCGCTGACTACGTCCTCCCACAGCCAGGGCAGTACGCACGGGCCCTTGTAGGCGACCGTGACCTCCCACTTCCGGCGCGCCTCGGGTGCGCTGGCTTGCACGCCCTCCCACTCGCCGTGCGCCCCTTGCGCGGGGCCACCAAAAGCCGACGAGGACCCCTCCCCACTTGGCTGCGGATCTGCAAGTTTCCAGGCGGCAAATCACGGGCGGTCTTTCATTGCTCAAAGGAAGAAGCAGTCGGCCGAGGCCAGGATGACAGCAGAGTCAATTGGGTCGGAGCCTGCCAGCATTGACGCTCTTCCTTCCTGTTCAAAGACAATGGGTGCATGCAGGAGACAAGGCTGCAAATTCTGCATCACAGTCTGGTTCCAACACACATGTGAAGATCAAAGTTGGATCCTCAGAGGGAACAAATCTTGTCTGGTGCAAAGAACGGTACTAGCATACTGGGCAGAAAGTATGGACTCGACCCCATACTGCAAGCTTTCACCAAAAAGGCATCTGTGTTGGTCAACCTCACTTGTGCAGGCAAGCCATTTGACTTGCCCAAAGCTGGCCCTGACTGTGTGGCACAATCAGCTGAGTGATCTGTGCACGTCAAAGTACACCAATCGACCATGCTGTGGCAGATGCGGTAAAGGCACAGAAAGCGCACCTGCAGGCTCGCCCTCCGTCCCCTGACTGCCGCCGCTGGGAATCTCCGTTCCGGACTTCTTGGCTGCTGGGGGCATGGAGGAGGCCCTGCCGGCGGTGTACAGCGTGCCCTTGAGCAGCACCACGCTGGACCGGTGCATGAACAGCTGGTGCGGCTCCAGTTCCACCAGGTCCGCACCTCGAATATCCTCCTTTACCCGTGCCAAGGCTGCATCATAGGCCCACCGTATTTGGCTGGACCCTGCTCCAATGGAAGGAGGGAGGTGGG
>QAXI01000425.1:637743-656032 GCA_004335615.1 Chloroidium sp. JM
CCCCCCCCCCCCTTCCCTCCCCCTCTCCCCACACCCGGACAGTCGCCAGATGCTGTCATCATGCTTCTCAATATGGCTTAGGAAGGTCTATTTCCCCCAAAGATTAAGAACAACGCATGGAGGACCTTGGCGTCTGTGATGATGGCAGCGTTCTCGTCATCGTCCTCATCGCCTCCTTCCTCATCTTTTGCATCCGGCAGGAATGGCTGCATCAGCTGAGACTCCTCCACACCTGATCAGGAGGCCCATATTGAATTTGATTGTGCAGGAAAAGTCTGTCCAAAACAGTCCTCACTGCCTTTGGCTCAATATGCACAGTACCCTTGTGGTGTGAAAGGGATTTGCTTCAATCCTGGACACAGCGTAATGATCGCAAAGGCGGGAATCCTTTGAATTTGGTCGAGTTTGAGGGCACTCAACTTGCAATTGAGATCCAAGGAAACAACAATGTGGCATAGTGGAATTCCTCTCTCTGCGAGACTATCTTACAGTCGCAATGCAGGAGTCAGCCTGTTGCATGATGGAGTAGTCATTGCATTCCCGGACATTGAGAAGAGGCTGTAGAAAAGCAGAGAGCAGGAACTCACTCTGAACCCCGGCACAGCAGCAGATCCAGTGCACCAGCCTCCACAAGCCCCTCTTGGGAACCCTGCATTGCCAGCCCCCCTTTTTCATATGCATTGTGTTCCTGAGCTTGACACATAAAGAGAGGAAGATGCAATTTGTATTGTCGAACGTTCAAATACAGTCTTGAAGACCGATTGATGCCAGGGCTCTATTGCTTTGCAAGAGAAAGGAGCATGGAACAGCAATGAGAAGAAGCAAGAACGGAAAGAAGGGAAAGGTCAGGAAGGGTTGATCATTTTCAACCCAAAATTGAGTTGACAATGTGAGATGGATGCTCTACAGCCAGAGATAAATTAGAGAGTTTGGAGCTCACGTCTTGAGATTCTCCTTGTTGTCGTTATCCTCCAGCAGGTGGGACAGCTGCTTGGACATGTCTGTTTCGTTTCGTACAGTCTTCCAGTCCACACCTGCAGCCATCCATGTGTCAGACAGCTTTGGATGCAGAGGCACTAGGGCAGCATCCTGTTAAACAGGCACATCCACCCTGCATCTTCCACTCCAACAGATCCAAAAGAGTGATCTACAGCAGCCAGTCTATCGTTGCTATCTTGGAGTTTTCCTCATTCCTGATTATATTACTAGGTGCTCCAGGGCCATGTCCCCCACCTGAAATGACTCTAGAATCGCATTTGCGTTGGAGCATTGCTACCACTAAGATTTTAGGGCTAGGGGAAAAGGGGAGAGAGGGGGAGGGGATGACCAGCAGATGGAGAATAGAGGGGCAGGGAATTTACCCCTGAGCATCTCGTCCTCGTCGTGTTTGAGGTCATGGATGGCGGTCTTGGTATATCGCAGCACTGCCCTGGCAGCCTTTGCCCGAATATCCTTCTTAACAGAGGAAACTTCAGCCAGCCCGGTCCACCGTATGAGCAGCGGCAGCAGAGGGGCATTGATGAGCAGCGTGAGGATGACAACTCCAGCAGTCCACAGTGCAATCTGAAGACACTCCCGGTGTGACCGGTCTGAGTGTGCAGAGCTGTTCAAAAGGTCGGTGGCTTAAATCTCACAGCAGAAGGAGCGACGGAAAGGAGCGATCACAAAACAATACCATGACCGAACCAGGGATCGAACCTGGAATCTTTTGATTCGTAGTCAAACGCCTTATCCATTGGGCCATACGGCCGGTATGACGTTTTGCGAAAAATTGACAATTAAGAACTGCACGAAGGGCTGGCAGGAAACAAAACTCTGGTGTGCTCAAACGGGTAAATTAAAAGAAAAGGGATGAAGAAATTCGTTGCACAGGGCCACATAGCAATGGAGTTGCCCCTGTTGGAGCACTGTGAGCGAAAACACCACACCCTGGGGTCATTGCCAGGCCAATCGTGCCCTGAATGCGTCTCTTTCCATGTTTGCGTTCACAGTCGAGAAGCATACCTGTGCTTGCACTTCCTGGGAACCCTTCTCTTCAGGATTGGGTTCGAACTGCGTGACCATTATCTGCGCCAGAATGAGGGAGACGGCCCCCCGCAGACCCCCAATCGTGGAGAAGAGGATCTCCCCTGCATTGAGAAATACAATTAAGCCTTGATGCTTACCTTCCCAGGGGAATCTCACATGACCCATGGACAGGCATTATGATGCTGGGTTAAATAGAATGAGTTCTCAAATGAATAAACCTGTTTTAAATTGTTAAATGAGGCAAATGCGCTTAAGAGTATGGTAGCAGACGACAAGAGGAATCACACAGTGAAACAGGATACCTGGCGACATGTGGCTCCCTGCCAGTCTGAAGAGGGGGTTGAGCAGGCAGATGCACAGGCCGCGCACCACCAGGATGGCCAGGTAGATCAGGGGCAGACGCCAGAAGGTGTGCAGAATTGCGTGCCAGCTGCCCTCGGCATGGTACAGCGACTGCAGAGGGGACTCTCGTCTTAAGAGCTTTTGATTGACACCTTCAAAATGCTGCTTCAAAAAAAGTGTGTACACTTCTGCATGATGAGAATCTCCCTCGTCCCACCCCTCCATGATGCTCGCACAATTTTGATCCATTTCACCCATGTTTAATCTGCTATGAGACATCCCCCGCGCAGAGGAGGAGGAGACACTGCAAAATCGGCAGAAATCTGGACACAGGGGATTGAGAGGGCTTCCAATGAGCAGAGCCTGCCCATTGCTGTGTGTCGCTGCCAATCAGTCGAAATTTAGGCTGAGTGTAATGACGCTGGGGCCAGCTTCGACATTGTGTCTGGAGGTATGGGCAGAAGCTCGGTGTGGACAAGAGCATGCACACAGCAGTACCTCTGAGGAGCGCCAGAAGAAGTTGACGGAGGAGGCTCCGGCGTAGAAGAAGACAATGCCGTTGAGCATGAAGCTGATGGTGTCCCAGAAGGTGTCAAAGGCGGGGGACTCGGTGACGGCGCTGCTCATGTTCCACTTGCTGTTGGCGCTGCCGTACAGACCATAGATGACCACCGCGATAACACCACTGGTGCCCGCTGCAAACAGAGCTCCTTTAAGCTTCCCGAGCTCGACTATCTGAGGCTGCTGCTCTTCCATCCATTGGTTCCAGATTTAAGTGCACAGAACCCAACCAAAAGATTGGTCGAGATTGGATCACATGGGTAATGACAACTCAATGTCAGTTTTGGGATCATGCTACGATGTGCTTGTTGCCAGCAGGCTTACAGACAAAAATGTCAGCTGACACGGAGCAGTCAGCGCGTTGAAGCGATGACTGCCTGCTGTCAGCTTGACGAGACAAATTGGACTAGCCAGACAGTCCAGACAGCGTGCTATGCCTGAAGGAAGCTTCAAAAACCTAGCCAAGATTGTGCACGAGACATCTGAAAGTAGTTAAATTTGATGATGGAATGTGGGTGTCTACCAGCGTCAATCCAGATGGCGGCATAGAGCAAGTGAGCAGGATTCTGTTCCAGGGGAGAGGATGGCTGACGAGGGCAAATTGCCTGAGGCCTTGGTGTGAGGATTTGTGACCGCTGCAACGTACCTATCTGAGCCAGGTAGAAGACCAGGTAGGCCATGCCGAGCGAGAGGGCCAGCTGCTCTGGAGCCTTGTGACCCGCCCTCTTGATCAGCTTAAGCACCTGGCATGCAATGGCAGATTTTCAGCCAAAGATGGCTCATTCACTGGACTTTGATCGTTGTGGCACTTGCTTTTGTGTTTCCCTCCACACCTATTACCCCCCCCCCCCTTTCTCCATGCACGTCTGTGAACATACAAATGTCAGCACAGCAATGATTGTGAGCTGAATCATTGGGCAGTACCTGGCGAGTGATGAAGCCGAACAGGATGCCAAAGAGGAAGCCTCCTGCGTTACCAGAGGTAATCAGCTGGACAGAATGGCAATGCAACTCCACTCTCATTCGCTGACAACAAGCAGCTGAGCCTTACAGGGTATGTTCCTTGCCAGCTACATGTAGCAAATTGGGGTGCAGGTAGTTTGTCAGCAACATTGAATTCACGTCAGTGACTCCAAGACTTGCCATCAATAACAGGCATGCATGTCTGGTTAGGCTCACAACATCCTGTCATGGTGCTTGAGAGTGTTGTTGGGACAAATCTGAAGACGGCTTTAATCCCACATTGTTAACTCAATGTTTGGGCATGCTGAAGGGTGAAGGTGAAGGAGTGGGTCTTAAGAAAAGGAGGCTATACCTCCTCCAAGCTTCAGGATCTGGACTATGATGTTCAGCAGCTGCATACCGGTCTCATGGCCAGTGGTGGGGCTGCTTCCCAGGTTCTTGACCAATTCGAACATGATCTCGAAGAGTGTGATACTGCAGGGTGAATGGACCGTCAACTTTCCATGAGCGCCTTCCAGAGCACACAGTTGAGCACCATTGATCGCTCTTCCCAACGCCCCCTGATCCTCCTGTGGCCCATGGCCCATGGCCCAATGGGTCTAACAGACACTCTGTGCATGCCAACACCAAGTGCATCTATGAGCAATACTTGTGACATTAATGATGGACAAATGCACACGTAGCAAGCAGCAATACATACGCCGTGACGCGCGTTCAAGGTGGAGTTCTCGTTGTGGTGTCTGAGCTGCCTGACTTATGAAGCCTGACACCTGATTTGCGAGGGGCACGGTCCTGCTGAAGACATGATGCTCACCTGGTTGCGTCATTGAATAGCGACTCCCCCTCTAGGACCATCACCAGGTGCCCTGGGGCGTTCCCACCTGCAGAGTCCACTACACATGAGACCACAGGAATCCTACCTACTCCTGTCACACATATTAAAGTCCAGGAGACGACACATTCGCCTGCTCCTTCTTTAGGCTGTGCCTTGATGTAAAGCCATGCAATGTGGACCACCATCTTGTCACAGTCGTGAGAGAAAAGGCAGTCTATTTCCACGTTTCTGTGGCTCAAACGACCACACACACGACCCAGTGTGCTGTGCAGCACCAGGATGTGTTATATCAACAGACGAGCTCATTTGGAAAGGGACACAGCGGGAGGTGACGAGAAGACCAAGCAAGGATGAGAGAAGCTTCTTTCAGACTTCATCAGTAGCGACGACGCGATACCCTGCTCCCATCTACCATCCCTGGGCTACGCGGGCACCCGAGATCCAAATTTCACCTGACTTGAGGATGGCGCCCACAGCCACGGCATCCGTGCTGGCCGTCATTGCGGCGAACAGCGCCGCATGCTGCCAGTACCAGCCCTGGTGGCGCAGGTCAAACACGTACAGCAGCACGGGCAGCATGATGAACACGCTGGCCAGCACCATCAGCAGGGCGAAGGAAATCACGTGCAGCAGCATCTGCGGGGGCAGGAGCGGGTCTGTCATGCTCGGTCGGACACATCCCGTATGTGGGCATCTTGGATAGGCAGGCTTTCTTTTTCATGGGGTTGTTTTTGGTTGATGCAGCAGTGCGAGGCTTGCATCGTGCATGCCTGAGAGGGTTTTCTTTCAACCCCTGGTGAGTTTTGGACTTCAAGAACACTCCCGCACAAGGGTCTGTCTGTTCCAAAGCACCACAGAGCTTTCTCAACATGCCCATTTGTATTCAGTATTTGGCTGCATGACACAGGCGCAACAATAAACCCTATAGTGAGCCCCAGTCACCGTTTATGTGGTGCCGTGTGGTTGAAACGCCCCTGGCTGCAGCCCCCTACATGGACAAACGCTCGGGGATGCCCAAGGCTGGAGCGCTCAGGAAGATCCCTGACGCCTCATTTATTATGATAGGTCACCCAAAATGATCAGGAGGCTGGAATTCTCGGAGCAGCAGAGACGAAACCTGAGGGGGAATACAAGACAGGGTGTCACCTTGCGGAACTGGAAGTAGCAGATCCTGACCGCAGCATCCACCAGCATGGGCGGCAGGAAGACGTAGAGGAACAGGTCTGCGGGGGTGATGCCCAGCCAGATGGCCAGGGAATTGCCCCACCGCCTTGTATTGATCGGGAAGGCGATCGCCTGGCTGGCGCACCCTACATGCAATTTTGAAAATTTTCACTGGTGTGCTGTAAAGTTTGCACCGGTTTTACGCCCTCTTGTTTGCGTCCTCAGTCTGATTTACAACGCTTGAGGCCTTTCAGTTGGTCACCAGGAGTGTTTTGCATTCTATGAAATTGACCTAATTGCAGAATGTCCATGGAATTCTGTAGTCATGTCTGCCCCATACGCATGTCCCATTCCTATACAGAGTTGCGCGTTTCTGGGCTGGAGCTGCAAAAGCATTCCCAGTGTTGACTGCTCTACTCCAACCCTGGGTAAGAAAACATAGGCGGGGCATCACCTGCAAGCAGGATCCACAAGGCGCTGAATTTGCCCTGGAGGCAACATGCTGCCAGA
Source organism: Chloroidium sp. JM (assembly GCA_004335615.1). Lineage (NCBI taxonomy): Eukaryota > Viridiplantae > Chlorophyta > Trebouxiophyceae > Watanabeales > Watanabeaceae > Chloroidium > Chloroidium sp. JM. The sequence continues at coordinate 644,147 of QAXI01000425.1, forward strand.
ACAGCAACGCAGGCGAAAAGGACACCGTCGTACCTGCATGCAAGCAGAGCGATACTGAGCCCTATTTTCTCCCTGGGAAAGCAGGAATGTTTTTGGCAGCATCGAGTGGGTGCTGGAGGGTATAGACAATGTCAAAGTAGCTTTCAGGCACATTCTGCACTATACTTGCTGCTGCATTGTCAGTTCCTGAAAGCTCGAGGCTATTGCATGAGACGACGGCATGTCCAGCTTACCCAGAGTCGGGTACAATGCACCAGTCGTACGCCTCTGCATTGCAAACACGTTTATTTTGATGCATCGAAGACGCAAAGGCCTCCTAGTCCGCATAGCCGCTTGTACATTCACATCTGCAAAAGTACAAAAACCATTCTACAATTAAAGGACCAGTACCAGCTGATTCACCTGGATCGTCAACTCTGTGATCGTATGAGACGTTCTGAAATTGGCATGAGGTCTCATTCTGGTCAAAGAGAGTCCACATGACTGGCAAGTCAGGCGCCTTCACGACTGCAGAAGTCCCCACATGACTGGCACGACCGCAAAAGCCTCCACATGACTGGCTGTGGTCATGTTGCCAAGAAATTCAGTTTCGAAGGTTCCGGGGAACATGGGAAGGGAGAGGAAAGTGGGTTTAATTAGGGCAAACATGATAGCGCCTTGCTGACAAAGGCCTTGGGACAAGGTTACTGTTAAATGCAAAAAAGGGCACTGCTTTCAATGTGGAGTCACGTTTTTAAATTCCTAGCAGTCCCTGAGGTTCCTGCAGGTCACGGCCGCTCCTGTTTCAGTGCGAATCACCTTGCGATTGGGTCTACAATGAGACAGGCCAGGGTCAATTCTGCTTCAACTGATCTAGCTAAACTGAACCAGATCCTCTGACAGTCACAATTGAGCAAGACAAGCTGAAGATCTGCAAGCGGCAAGCACTACGTGATCCATGCATCACACATAACTAGGCCGTGGCCAAAGCCGGAGAGGCTTGGCTGGAGTGCTCCGCAATCAGCTTGGTCAGCTCTGGCAAGTTGGCACCCACGATCTGGGCGATCTTCTTCTTGTCTTTGATGAGGATCAGGGTGGGCATGGCTGAGATGCTGTACTCCTGGGCAAGCTCCTGCAGCATGTATTTAAGTAAAGACTTCTCCGCAAACATATTAGCCCTGGAGCTCTTTCACTGCAGAGGAACTCCAGCCTGCTGGGCTTCTCTGCTCACTGTAGTGTGCCCAGGAACATTGCCCATGGCAGGAAACCTCCTTTCTGTGTAGAGTTGCAGCTCTGAAAAAGTGGTCGCAGTTTTCTGTCTGCAAGCAGAAGGACAAGGCACAACGAAAGCAACTTCCCTGCTGAATGGATTGACCTGATGGGTGGCCAGACTAATGGCCCAGTGGTCCCCCTTGCAGGGTCAAGAGTTCTATTGAGACCGTCGGGAAAAGCAAAAGTGTGCTCACCGCCTGGGCGTCAACATCAACCTTCAAGAACACGACCCCCGGATTTGCTTCGCTCAGTTTCTCAAGCTTGGGTGCGAGCACCTTGCAGGGGCCACACCATTCTGCAAAGAAGTCCACCACTACCTGCGCGGCAGGCAGCACTACTTCAGTCCTGATCAGCGCCTCTCCTAGGGAGATTCGAAATTTAGAACATCTAGTACAGGAGTGATGTTCTCAGCCTTGTGCACGTGCAAAAAAGCTCAGCCGAGGATCCGCACTCACAAACCCAATTCCAAACCAATCATCAACGAGATAGTGCCCAAATGCAGGTCGCTCGAAAGCGCCATATGCTGGAGGAAGGTGATGCTATGATGCTTTTATTCAATTTCAGCGGACGCCAAACTTCGTGTCAGGATGCAGAGTCTCTCACCAAGTTCCCACTCTTCGCGGCCTGTTCCAACTCAGCTTTGAAGTCGGCAGAGTCCTTCACTGTCTTCACCATCTTGCTGTGATCTTCTCCAGCAGAGTGTGGGTCTCGCCTGGTTGTACTGTTGTAGCAGCCAATCGTTTGGAATGTCTAGAGAGCGCGACAAGCGAGATTCGTAATCCCCTGTTGTCGTAATGGTCCCCATTTTGTTTCGCGTGAAGGGGCATCATTGGAGGCCAGGCTGTCAAGAGCCTGCTTCCAGGAGGGCTGTGGCATTTGAAATCCCCGGCGGCGGCAAAAGAGTCCAAAGCAAGCCGGAGTCATATGTTCCACAATTTACAATTGTGCTTGCGAGGTTTCCAGCCTAGTGATCTCAATTGCTATGTGATTATTCCACCGGCTCTTTGCATGCAAGACTCTATGATACAGTTCAGCAAACCAGGACACAAGTGGCAATGTCAAAAGCAGCAAATCCCACAATCAGTCCTCTACAGGATACCATCCGGATGGCCGCTACCCTTCCATGCATGCATCACAAACTTTGTATCTTGTTTGGCTGTTCTTGAAGCGATATTCTCAAAATCAGGCATCTTCCAGACTCCTCGGCAGCAAGTCTGGATCAAACGCACCCATGTTTCCTAGCCAGCACATCCTAGGTTCCGCACCTCCTTTAGTTCAGCAGGCTCATCTTCCAGGGTGTTCTTCTCTTTCACCGCTGAGAAGTTGAATTTCGCCATCGTTGCACACAACACGGAAAGAAATACATCGCCCTGGTTCCCACCAAAACGCTGCTTTCTCTAACACAATCCCCCCACCAACTCCCCTATGCAAAGCCTCCTGAACCTTCGCATGGTCCCCAAAAATGGCCTCAGACACTAATCTACACTCTCCTCGACAATCACCCACCCCAAGTGTCTGGTGTCCCTCATCTGCCCCTGAAATGTTGACCAAAATCCCATGCAAAAAATGTATCAGCAAAATCTGATCTTCACAAAGCTCAACCAAAATCTTCTCCACAGGCCCTACCAAAAATCTGCTCACATCGCTTTTGGAAAATGCGCTCGTTACTAAATGTTCAAGGGGTATCATGCGTCTTGTGGTGCTCAAGAGACTTGTGTTGCCAGGGGGAGCTGCAGGTCCCGGAGGTCAGTGCAGCTCTTGGACTTGCCGAAAATGCTGCGGGTTGTGCGGGCTATCCAGGAGGTTGCGGCTGGGGGGTGCCCTTCGGAGTCGGAGATCTTCAGATTGCTCAGCATGAACGCCTCTTCGTTACCCCTGTGATAAATCTTATTGAGAAGTCCGTGAGGACGGGTCCCGTACAATGACAGCACACAATTTGTATCCTGCTGGATACTCCCACTCCTCCGCGAAAAGATCTGCACGACCTCGTGTCAAGTCTCTACTGTCCAGAAAATTGCAAAAAATAGAAGAAGCCACAGGATCCGCCTTGAAAGGCTTAGCCTTTCGTCACAACTGAGCTTCTACCTTGCTTCTGGTAAAAGACAGACACCTGGACATTTGTTGCTTGGGATGCTTGGCCTTCCTACGGCCCGCCGTCTGTGTGACGGAAGATGAGCTCTCTGAGCCGCTGGCATGGCCACTGCTGGGCACGTCAGGAGCCGCAAGCCCCAGACCGAACAGGTTTCCGTGCGAGGCAGAGCGGGAACGGCTCTTGCTGAATGCGGCATCCGTGCCAGCATCAGCCCTGCACAGGCACATCTCCGAGTCTGCATTGCTTTCTGGGGGGCATTGGTGTGGTCCAGTGTGTGGCAAAGATATTTGACAATCATTTTCGAGTTCCAGGACGCTCGATAATATCTGGAAAGAGAGATGAACTCCCACACTGACTCAGGCACAATGATTCACCCGATGCCTCAACCCCTTTTCTGGAATACGTCATTTGCAGCACTGATTGTTTCTTGGTGCATGAGCTCACCTGAGGTCAACTTGCGAGGGCCGCTTGGAGGTCATCGCCTTGAACAGGTGCTTGAGAGCGCCTTTTCCGGGGCCCCTGGGGGGTTTGTGGGGGCTGCCACCCGGACTGGCTCCCCTGGGACTGGAGCCCTTGGGACTTCCGCCCCTCGGGCTGGCACCTCTTGGGATGCCAGAACCACTTGTTACCAATCTGCAGCACTGATAGCAATCAAGATTCCTGACCTGAGTCCGTAGTCAGGTGGGCAATCTCTTCGAGCTTTTGGCCTTCACAGATGGCAGCTGAGGCGGGAAATTTGCAATATACGCAACAAGGTCTCTTCTCATTTGCAATGGCTGTCTTCCTGGGGACCTGCTCCAGACCCTTTCTCGGCGCAAGTGCTTCATCTCATCCATAACAAAGGGATCTGAATTGACGTCTCATCCGCCAAACTCCAAACTGAGCACCCACTGCAGATCCTTCTGTCGATAGCCCGCAACTGGGACCCAACCCCTCTTTCCCTCATGATGTGACAAGGTGGGCTGAAGGCAGACCTGGGCAGACTGACGGGCATCCCTGAGCTTCCCACTTTCCCTACACTGCTCCCATCACTGGCGCTGCCCAGCCCGGTTGAGCCCTGTGTGGCAGCAGCAGCGCTGGGGCTGGAGTCATTGCCAGATGTGCCACTGCCGGACACCGATACGGCGGGGCGACGGTCGGAGGTGTGGGTCAGGGGGGGATTCTCCTCGTTCCAGGCTGCGTCCGCCTTGCCGGCTCCGCTGTGAGGGACACCCTCGAAAGGGCTTACAGCTGCACAGACAGATCATGGCCATCATTCTGCTTGCCTTGCATGCATCCCTCCTACCCCCACAGCTTGCACTGCCTCGTCTCTACAAGAAGGGCTGCCCTACTGAAGCTGGGGGAGGGCTTTAGTCAATGACGCATGCTATAAGTGCTGGTCCACTTACTTATACAGAAAGTCTGCAAATATCAGGGAATTGAAGGTGAGATGATATGTCAGTAAAGCTGTGCAAAAAGGCAACCATATCCATTCTCGAACAAGCCCTCAGCTGCATATGATTACTGATTTGAGCGCACCAAAGCACACTCCAGAAAGCCAGAAAATCTAGGGGAAAATACTCGACCACTGACCTGGCCGCTGCTCCTGGGGGACCTGTGACGCTGAGCGCCTAGGGCCGACCACGACCGCGTGGGACTCCAGGCAGGCCGGTGCCCGGGGGTGGGGTCCCGAGAAGTTGAGCGCGCTGACTCGCGACCTGACGGCGGGCACACTCTGCCGGGAGATCCCCCCGAGATTGGCAGGCACAAACGGTGGGGCCGTGGCAGACATCGAGGCGCGACGTGCGGGCATGGACATGGACACTGAGCTGCCTGCGTTGAGAATATGGCCACATTAACGGCACTGAGTTGGTGAATGCCTATGTTGTGTCACTATGACCAAATTGAACCAGTGCAGAGCCCTGTCAAACCGCAGCCGCCCCCTCCCTTTGACAACACCCCTGCAAATCTGTGCACAAGTTGGCAGCATGAGATCATTGCAATGTATGTTTTGCCAGGGACCTTTCATGAAATGTTTGGAGTCATTCCAATCGCATGGTCTATGACTGCTGATCAAAGGATGCTCAGACAGGCCTCTGACGTTCACGCTTATATACAAAGGAGGAAGGCCCATGGCACGATGGTGGGAGAGTCTGCAGAGTGAGTGAAACCCGCAATACTTCATATTCTTGAGATTTTGCGAAGCTTGATTGGCGACATCTGCTTCCCATCCTCCCCCCAGGACAGCAAGCTGAGAAACCATTTTCAAGGCGACCATCTGTTTGCCCAGTGATGCCTGCAGAAACCTAGGAATGCTTTAAAGCAGTATCCCGCCCCCTGACTTCTCAGCTTTCATGTGTGTTCCAAGTCCACAAAGCAGTCGGGAGACAAGGCAGCGCAGTTAACTGACCAGCAAGGGAAGACAGGTCCAGGGACTGCCGTGGGGTGTCGGTACGCCACCAGTGTTGTTCATCCGCCCTGCTAGTGAAGCTGCTGGTCACAGACTGCAAGGACCCCATCTGCAGAAGGCACGCCTCATATTGGAAGAGCCATTTTGCAGTATGCCATATGCCAGCTGACCTGGAAGAGCTTGTGGTGGTTTGGCTCACCAATCCTGTTTAATTCAAATGAATTGTCCACTGTAGGGGTGTCGATTGCATGCTGTCATAAGTCTGGCACTTCAAAGGTCTGTGATAATGGCATCTGACATTCAAAGGAGACGACATGATCCACCACTGCCCACTTGGGCAGCATGTCAAGAGCCTGCCCCCAAACCAGAGGATTCCACTCACCAAATGATTTTAGGCTTAATCGGTGAACAGGTGTAAATATAGGGATGCCATGGTGCGAGACACAAATAAGAGCTTCTCTGCTTCCGCCCTGCATGTAGTGGCTGCCTACCCGCTGGAAATCCTTCCCACCCAAGGACAGGCTTCCACCATCCATGGACGCCCTCATGGACGCCTGCTCCGCGCGCAGCTTCTGATTTTTGCCGGCGCGCTTCCCCCTCCTGGTCTTCTTGGGCGCAGGGGATTGAGGCTCTGCCCCTTCTGAGTCTGCACGGCACTATGTACATGGCCAGATGCCAGAAAGCTGCTGAGCACGTTACGTGATCTGAGATTTATATCCTAGACAGAACGGGTAAAAATTTGATTATGACCAGCGAGTCCATTCTGCATGCATTGTTGCAGGCTTGGTCAATCAGGGGAGGTGTGCGCATGATAAGGTCGAATGCAGGCAGATTGTCCATTGCAAGACGCCGTGGATGATGTTAATTTTACCTGGAGCAAGTCTGTGAGGATTGATGTGCTTCTGTCTGATGGATTGCGCATAGGCTCGGAGGATCTACTGCAAGGAAGGGGACTATACCTGCAAAGCTCTGTCCTGAGGTCTGCACAGAATTTGGCGAGTCCTGTTCGCCAGAGAAGGCGCTCTTTGCCGCAGCGAAAGCCGCCGCCCGGGATGAGGGGGACGGCTGGCCCCTGGGGGTTGTTGGGGCTCTGCGAGGCGTGACTGGCAGCGCATACTCCTGCAATTGTATCCCCTGATATTGACTTGCCTTGAGGCTTTGAGGTACATCACTGTGAATATCCTGATGGGGGTGTCATCTGCCCAGCCATACAACCAAATGCCCATTCCAGACGAAAGCGTCATTTTTAAGCTGCTTCTCTGGCAAGCGGAGGCTCAAAGCGCATGGGGAAAAGGGGGGTAAATGATAGGGACGGGTATCAAGATTGGGGACCTGACTCGCCTGCGGTTCAGAGCTCCAGCCGTACTTGAGGGATCCAGGGGGGATGAGCAGCAAGGAGTGCGCGCCCGGGGGAAGGTCTGTGTACGAGGCGGAGGTGATGATGAGGCTGCCATCGGCACCCCTGGCCTGGAGTAGGGGCGCCTTCCAGGAGGGTGAGACCGCGGCCAGCACCCTTCCCTGCAGGCATGCCTGGGGTGAAACGCCTGGCCACCAGTTGGAAAGCAAGGACTTGCCATTTGCATAGCCTGGGAAATGCTGACATGCTGAAGACAGCAGCCATAATTTCCCCCTTCACTGAAGCCACTGATCCTGCCGAACGTATTTGCACGCTTGCCTCCTCAACACCCATCATAAAAGTTAGCAGCTAAGAATATATAGATGCAAATGAATAATTCCTCCATACATGAGACTTCTCGTTGTCAATCAATGTGGTCCTGCAGATGGGACAAGAGAAATTGGGTGCTCATGATTGGGATTACTGGTTCCTGCTTTTTCCGCTGATACATTGATGGGCAAAGATAGAGTGAATGTAGCTTGCTGGCCCATGCCAGAGGACTGCAAGGAGGGAGGTACCTGGGAGGGGTCAAACAGCAGGAAGCAGAAGTCTCCCTTGAGCTTCTGCGGCAGCACCCTTCCAAACACCTTGTAGAGGTGGCAGATTACCTCTGGGCCCTGCAGACCATCACTGGAAGTGCTCTCAAAGAGCCTATGCCCACGGCTTCTGAGATCTTGCGCACAGAATCTATTTGACGGCACTTCACAAGCAATTTCCTCCAAATCGCTGCCCTTCTTGGCGCGCTTGCAGGCTCACCTGGACCTTTGCATTCTTGGAGAAATTCTCTCCCAGGTATCTGGTCGCCAGATGCTCGGCATTCTCAAAAGATCTGCACAGATAAACAGCTGCTTGCAAGGGGTGCAGACTTGACTTTCATGAAGGACTTCAAAAGGACGGGTAGATCTGTAATTGAGCAGTGTGTTTTATACAACAGATTTGTTGAACGAGATCTATCGATTCAGACCAAATCCAGGAGGGTGCTGACGGTGCAAGTGAGGATGATGCCAGGGATAAGAAACGCTTACCCAAGCATGCATGCTGCCACACCCTCTCCCTCGCCGATAGAGCTGTCGACTGTCTTCAGAAGACCGCCAGCGCCTACAAAGCTGTGTCCATGGGCCCGATGAGCTTCCGCTAATTGCAATAGCGCCCTCTGCTGCTGCTTCAGAGTCTCCTCCCTGTTGCTGAGGATGAGGATCTTTTGCAGGAGCACGCACGCTATGCTCATTGCCGTGGAATTCGGGGCGTACGATGTCTCGCGTGAACGGCGGGTTCCCTTGCTTTACATGCCTAATGGCACGACCACAACCTGATGGGTGGAGGGATGAGCTCTTTCGAAGAACGAAGTATCCAGATATTTGGAGACAAGCCAGATCAATGAGATCTCCGTGAGTCATATTTTTGCCAAGATCGCGCATGCAAACAGAGAAGCTTCTCCTCTATCGCATATAGTACAAGCTCGAAAGAGATGATTTGCAGACTTTGGTGAGGCGATGATTGCAAGTTTTCATGCATAAAGTCGCCCGAGGCAACTAGGATGCATTTCTGACCTCTGTGAGTAAAAGGTTCACACACACTGGAGAGGAAGATTGGGCAAACGCACTACAGGGGTTCCCTCGACCAGGTTCGATCCTGCTTATCAAGGAATATTGGCCTCAGAGCAGTATCTCAACTTGTTTCACAGTGCTGCTGCCTTTCGGCTTGTGCTCAGCAGTCCCCATTATGCGGCAGCAAGCTGTTCTGGTCTTCAAGCAGCATTGGCTTACAAAACTCTGCTGCCAACTCCAAATGAGTTTTGAAATCCAGGAAGGAGTGGGGACCACCCAGAAGAAGTGGGGACTGATACTGAATCCCTGTACTTCTTCGTGATGTGGCCATTAGCGATAGAGATGGCCCTGGGGAGCGAAGTCAGTGGTCCTCGGGCAAGTTTGGAGAGTGGCGAATAACATCACGCCATGATGGGGTCCACTAGTAAGCAAGTGGGACCCTACCGCCTCAGCACCACCCTCGGAGAGGTGAGGCTTGCAGGCTCCCTTCACTCCTAAAGTTGATTCCCCCAAGGGAGTAACTTTTCCGAGCTCTCGTACCCCAACCTGATGAGCCACCCTCACAGATGAGGGGCAGCGATCTTGGTTTGGATATGAGTGTGTAAACATGACCTCATTAAATCAGGGACTTGGACCAAAGATCATTTGATTATGAAAGTGCACTTCATCTCTACTGGGAATGCAAGCATTTGCAAGGAAATACTGCCTGGAGGTAAAGATGGTGGGTTTGTGTAGACCCGATATGCAGTCCGCAGACAGTTGAGCTGTGCAAAGGCTGCGTTTCTATGGCTTCGTAAGGGCTGAGCTGACCCCAGCACAATGGTTGATGTGCAGGGCCACTTCTCCAAGGTGAAGCTTGGGAAGCATGCAGGCACAGGTGCCTCAGTGGCAATCAAGGTACAGCAACCTCTACTGCTCCTCGAAAGCATGCGAGCATTGCTTGTCACGGAAGAACGTGTTCTGCTGGGAAGAGGTTTGAGGTGTGCAAGTGCTCACTTGTTTGGGATGGCCTTGGGTAAGAATATCACATGCAGGGTTGAGGGCCACTGGGGGATCAAGCTAGCATGTATTCTTCACTTTTCGGCACGAATGGTGTCGTTCAGAGCAGGAAATACTCGACTTCATGCCTCAGCACATTACACCTTCTTTCTGTACCACATGATCGTTCCAATCACTTATGTCTTTTGCTGGTCATTATATTCTCTGCCACGGAAATCGATGGCAGCTAGGACGCTGTGCATGCGTTGCACAAGCTGTGGGTCAGCACTGATCTGGAAGGAAGAGAGCTAGACCCCCCTTTGTAGATTTTTGCTCCGTAGGAACAAGAAGATGCATCAGTCATCCTTCAGTTGTACCAAAACTTGAATAAATCAAAGTCAATTGAATTGGATGTAAGAGAGGAATCTAAATATGAGAGGGGAAGTAATGTATGAGAGGGGGAGTGTGGGCAGGTGCTGGACAAGCAGGCCTTGGAGGCTGCGGGGGCGGAGGCGGAGGTGATGCACGAGGTCAGCATCATGAAGCAGGTGGAGCACCCGCACGTTGTCAACCTCAGGGAGATCATAGCCTCGCGCGAGAGCATCTTCCTGGTCATGGAGTACGTGCCCGGGGGCGACCTGTTTGATCACATTGCCAAGCATGGTTCCATGAAGGTGGCATTTTGCCTTCTTACATGCACAGTTGCCTCTCCTACCACCCACGTGCCATGTACTGGATGTGTGGCAGCAGGGTGATGGAGAATTATCTTTTGGATGACATCTCCATCATGTAATTCATAGAATCATGAAATTATTCTTGCTGGTTCTCTGTGCTGGATTTGTAGACTCTGTATTAGGAGTTCAATGTGGAAACGTTTGCCACCTGGAAGCACTCGTCAAGCTTGTCATGTCATTTCAACGAAAGAAGAAGGCGTTGCTGCAGAAAGATTGGCCAAATTTAGGTCTAGCTGATTATGTCTGAGAAGGGATTTAGGGAATTGTATTGCGACGTACAGAATACAATCGAATTCAGCGATACAACCCACTGACTCAATAAGGGGCTTTGTTGAGCAGAGAACACTCCTGGAGGGTTCCGGTAGTGAACCAATCCTCATGCTGCAGGAAGAAGCTGCAAAAGCCATTTTCTGCCAGCTGATGGATGGTGTGGAGTTCTGCCACATGAACGGCATTTTCCACAGGCAAGCAGCGACCCATTCCCAAGTTTGTCCACATCAGCTTGTGCAATCCCCCGTCAGCACATTCACGGTTCCTACCGAAGAATTTGCAAGCAGATGACACGAGGATCAGGCTGCGTTTGAACAGACTGAATATTTTACCCTTAAATGGGACATCATCAAAGAGAGTGGATGATATGAAGAAAACCTAAAGATTGAAGGTGGAGTCCGGCTTATGTTCGAAAGATCATTGCTTGCAGGGACATCAAGGCGGAGAACGTGCTGCTGACTGCGGATGGCCAGGCCAAACTCGCCGACTTTGGGCTGGGGGCCCTCACGTCTGCCCACCAGGACGGGCTGATCCCCACCTTTGCCGGGACGGCCAACTGTGCCGCGCCCGAGGTGCTGGCCAGGGCGGGTGGGTACGCCGGGGGGCCTGCCGATATCTGGAGCCTAGGTACTCCTCTCCTGAGGTGTGGCAAGAAGGGAATGCACACTTGAATGCCGCAGGCATTTCTGAATGTGTGGCACTAATATTGCCACGCTTGTTCAAGTGGCGTCTTGATACTGATCTCACCTCAGAGAGTGATGGGAGGGAAGAGTCCTTACCCGTATCAGCTTGGCATACACAGGGGGTGTGTAGGGGGAGGCATGTACCGTCAGGAGGTAGAGGCAATGCTGTGACTCAAACAAATGAATAGCAACGAAATGCCCAGCGACTTTGATTCCCATGTATCGTATCTACTGGTCTCATGGTTTAGCTAGTCAGTGAGCACCAAATCGCATCTTCAACCCTCAATATTGCAGGTGTGCTGCTGTTCTTTGTGACGGCAGCCCGTGCGCCCTTCCGGGGTTCGGACTTTGCCAGCCTGAAGGCCAGAATAGCCCGCGCGGAGTACCAGGTGCCGCTGTGGTTCTCCGATGAGCTGTCCAGCTTCCTGAGTCGCATCTTCCAGGTCGACCCTGCCAAAAGGTGCCCCCTCTTTCTTGACCTCGATGTTAAGCAGGTCAACATTATCTGGTCTGAGCACCAATCAAGGTTTCTCCAATCCCCGGGGG
>QAXI01000425.1:688740-704538 GCA_004335615.1 Chloroidium sp. JM
GCGGTTTCAATCCAACGACCAAAAGCCGGTGGACCGGCAGATGGCTGTCATAGGCTGAAAGACCTTGCCACGTGACGCAGGCATTGATGCAGAGGGGTGGCCATACTTTGCCTTGGTAGTTGGGGCAGGCTTGTCGTCCGGCACATCCCTGCCCCACTCAAAGGGTGCAGAGGATTGTAGCTCCATTGCATCGCTGCCGCTGCTCCTGCCCCGCATGAGGTCCTCCAAATTCAGCCCCCGGTCAGCGCTGGCGCCCGCACTCTCCCCCTCACTCTTGCCTGCATTGCAGCGTAAGCAATTCTTGGGACCAGTTAAGGTGCGCCTTCCTGGCTACGATTCACGAGAACTGTATGCCCTGATCCTTGGATCATATTCCACCACCTCAAGCGTCAGCCAGAGTCTATGGAGCTACTCTGCCTTATGACAGACCTATCAATCGCTATCCTGCAAGGTGATGCTCTCCAGAGTAAGCTGCTACCCTGCTGCCAAAATTTGCCCTTGGCTAGACAAGGCTCGCATACGGCGAGGAAAAGCTGTGGGTCGCATCCTGCTGCAGGGTTGGGAAGTCACACCTGTGTCCCTGCCGTGCAGGGATCGCTCCCCAGCAGCCTCCTGGCCCCACTGCACCTGCTGCTCAAGCTTGACCAAGGGGCTCTCTGGATCCTTCAGGGCGCCGCTGCCCTGCCTGGCGGCCTTGGAGCCACTGCCTCGCTTCTTGGGCGACGCGCCTGCACTTGCCAATTTCTTTGTTGGCTCCAGGGATGTGCGAGACTCAGAGGAATCCCAGGTGGTGCTGGAATGGATCGAGCTGAGGTCCTTCCGGGCACTTGCTCAAGTGCAAGGGTCGACAGTGTTGGAGGGAGCCAGTGGTAAGGGTCTGGAGATGGGGTGCCATGCCTCATATGAATGTGCCAGCAGCCCATGGTTTGTATCCGAGCAGCATATACGGGCAGATCTTTCCGTTCAAACCAACATGAGAGAATGTCAGCAGGCCAAACATGTTGTGGCAGGGCTTTTACTGCTCAAGGTGGGGATGTGAGATTCTTGTTGCGTGCTTTGTTTTGCTGCCTGTGCTGATCGTTGAGGAAGGGCAGGATGCATTGGAAGCATGCTTCACGCCGGAGGTCTTGATAGTTTCAAGGGCGTTTGAGCAAGATGGAGTCAATGTGTCAAAGGGTGGGCATTTCGTAGCTGGTGAGGCTGCTGCACGCCACCGATGCCCTGGCAGCAGTGTTGTCGACCTTTCCTGAAGTACGGACAGATGTGGGAGGCCCCTTTCATGTGGGTGCAGCACAGGGACATCACCTGATGGGGGCCGCCTCTCAGGAGAGATTCTGGCCAGGGCGCTCTCCAACCCCATGCTGTCGTTCGAGAGGTCCGACTCCTTGCCAGAGTAGAGGGTGGGGAGCGTCTGTGAGTGGGCCGGGGAGGCCACTGTGCGGGCGGCATGCTGAGTCCCCAGCAGCAATTTGCTCTTGGCCTTTTCCTGCACCGTGAAGGTTGAGGACTCTCACCTGATACACCTGCAGTCACATCTCCACCCGACCCGCTGCCCATCCGTGGACAGAGATGGAAATCCGCCCATGAACTTTGTGGCTGCTTGAAATTGAAATTGAAATTTCTGCCACGCTGAAACAGCCAGCCCTCGATGACAGGAGGTTGAGAATGGATTGCTCCCGTTAGAAACCTCCTATGACCTCATTTTCTGTCCATTGATGAGCCGTTGATGAGCAATAGAGGCAAGAGTAAGGAGCAATAGAAGAGGGGGGAAGGTAAGTCAGAAAGGTAAGAGCAAGAGAGGAAAGATTGAGGTGAATTAATATTGGGACTTACCGCAAAAGGTTCTGCGTTGGCAGATGAGCCGTCCTCAGAGGTGCCGTCCCGCTTCTTCTTCGTCAGGTTCACCAGCCAGGACTTTACAGCCGCTGTGCCGGCTTTCGACTTATCCGAGTCCTGCTTCCTGTCCTCGCTGCCAAACCCAGGCATCAATTCCTGCATCAGGCGGGCCCTTCACTTCCTGTGCTCACCCCCCAAATTCCGATGAGCGCCCGACAAGCCTGCTGCCTCGATGTATGGACAGCACTGTTGGGCATGCAAACAATTAAATCCGCACTACACACACTCAGTCCAAGTAATTGACATCTGACAAACAAACACCACTTCACAGCGTTTCAATTAAGACATCTCCCAACTCAAGCTTCGGGGGTAGGGTGTGGAAAGGGGAAAGGGGGGTTAGAGGGGGGGGGAGTTGCCTTGAACTTGCGGCCCTGGAGGCCTGTCACGGACTTGACGACCGATTTGATGGTGTCCCACTTGAGCTTGGTGAAGAGGTCGGCCCAGCGGCCATCGAGGTTGCGGTACACCCGGTTGTCCAGCACCAGCTTGAAGTCCGTGAAGCTGACGGGCCAGCCCTACATGGACGATAGGGAATTGTGGAGGGGTATCAGGGGACAGGGGACTGGGCGTCTGACCAAGGGGATCCGACTGCCTGAGTGAATTGTGACTGCCATTTTGTGGTTCAGAGTAGGTCAGAGACTGTGCAGGAAGAAGAATGGTATTTAAGCAGGCTCGCAGGCCGGAGGTCGAGCTTTTCAGGACCTGCAACTTGCATCTCCGAAGACGATCCTTTAGAGAGGCAACACCAAAAGGTTCTGAGGATCCTCAGAACAGTCTCCATAATATGGAACAAAGGGTTCAACTCCCCAGAAAATGCTTGAGACGTGCCTTTTTCCTCATCGGTATTCAGCCTCAATAACAACGAGCTGGCTGCTGCTGCTCACACAGGTCAATCTTTCTGGCCTCTCATCGGGCCGGAGAGTAGCCTCAATGGGAGCAATTTGAGGTGTAGAAGGCCCACCTGGTAGGTTCCTCTGCAGTGTAGGCGGTTGACGCGAACGTGCACAAATTTGACGTCCCTGACCACGGGTCTGGCCTCCTTCCTCTTGCGCGCCTCCTTCTTCCTGGCACGGCGCTCCCCCCTGCCCTGTGCCTCTGGCAGGGAGGGGCTGGCGGGGCCCTCCTCCACCGAGACCGAGCGGCGGTGGCCCCGCCCGCTGCCGGCCTTCTCGGATGTGAACGTCACCACGGCTGTGGAGGCAGGCGAGTGGGTCCTGCTCAGGGAAGCTGAGCCCTGCAAGAGTAGTCAGGGTGGATCCTGGCCGAGAGGGGAAGTCACTGTGAGCTGTAGAATTTTGAAGTGTGCGGTCCCCAAGACCAAGACGAGAAGTGTCTTTACCTGAAGGGTATCCCTCTTTTGCAAACCTTGATGGGTCATGCTGGCCATGTATCTTCCTTTCGACGCCATCTGTTGGATCCATTCCCCAGCTGCTATGAGTGTCTGTTGGGTGCTGTCCTGCTTTGCGGCAGGGTTCCAAATTATAGAATGGCACACAACAATGCCCCTCTTGAAAGCTAGGGCCGCCCCTCCTAACCCATCCTCTCCAGGACAACAGGCCGTCGATCGCCTTCTGCATACAGATGCTAGGCAAAGACAGGAGGAGGAGCTGAGAGAGGCAGGCAGGCAGGCAGGCAGGCAGGCAATTTTTAGCTTCTACACAAGGTCTCAAGCCACAAGAACTCGGAAGCGAGGGGCTCCAATCCCTTGGGTAAACACTAGGGCACTCACTTGCTTGAGCAGGTTCTGCAGCCACTCGGACTGCACCAGAGCCAGGGCACTCTCCGAGGCGGCTGCTTCCAGCCCTCTGCTGCCCCAGGAGTTGCCTCTCCTGTGGACTGATGGAGACACGATGGGGGCTGAGCTGGCTCCTGCAAGCACACATGCACTACGGCTAGCAATCATCCCATTCCCTGTTCATGGCAAATCTGCCCTCCCAGGCCTTGCTGCATGTTCTTTTGCAGAAGCCGGCAAAGCTCTGTTGTCCGCGGTAATCTTTGAGTACACCAGTTTAGAAATTACATTTTCTTGGTCCTGCAGTCTTGCTTGCAGCGTTCACGCAAAGTTTCTCTATTCTGCAGCTCAAGCCCACACTTCCGTGAAAACACTCATCATTCAGGGTGCCAGCCATAGCTGTTTCGACTGAATCCAACCCCTCTCCAAATGGACAGTTTCAAAGCAAACAAAGTCCAGCTCCTGACCCTTGAAGCCAATCAACAAGGATGGCTGGGACGGTTTGGTGCAGCCAGAAGCCTACCTGGCGAGGTGTGGGTTGAAGACACCCCTGCAGCAGTGTGCACACCCTCCGGGGGCCCGGCCGCGGACGCGAATACGGAGCTGGGGGGTGCTGGGCCCGTGGATTGGGTAACCCCTGGCCCCCCATCCGTGTCGCTGCCCAACCCTGGGTTGCTGGCGGCGGAGCTCTTGCGGCTGTGGCGCCCCTTCTGCGGCTGTGGCTCCACTGACTTGGCCCAGCGGCGCTGCCTGTCGTTGACGGCCAGCTCCTCCTTGGGGAAGAAGTACTCCTGCATGAGCGATTATCCAGACTTGGATATCGGCGGGAGGACAGCAGGCCAGAAGCGTTCCAGACAGGCAAAACCAGTCCCGGAGCTTCAAGAGGTATGTGGTAGAATCTTTTGTGTAAGGAATGCAGCTTTTCGCTGAGGGACTGCTGGGAACCTGGTCGCTGCAACAGTCTGCATGCGGAAAGGTAGCTGGAGAGAATCTTGGGACTCCCACGCTGGCCAGACCGATGTTTATGGTTGAGGGACCATATTGAGGCTACTGGAGGCACGGAAGAGGTTTTCGGGGGGGGGGGGGGTAAGGGAATGGCCACACCCAGAAGGCCTGGGCGATCGACTCCACCAGGTGCACCCCCAGGGGATGGAACATCACGTCCACGTGCTCGTACACCGTCTGCCAGCGCGTCGGCGGCCCAAGCACAGCGTTGACCCGCAGCAGCGCGTCCCGCTTCCAGGAGTCGTCAGGGTTCCAGGGCACCAGGATGGCGGCCGCGGGGGTGCTGGGGGTGGACCCCAGGACCCGCGTGGCGTCCACGATCTCCGCATGCTGTATCACCAGCTTGCTGCTGCCTGCAACAACCAAGGCTGCTTGGTACTTGAGGGGGCCGTTTTGGTCAATGAGGCCTGGCCGCAGAGCCCCTTGCGATTGGTCTCCGCTGCAGAGGTGCACCGCTTGCCCCCAGCAAATTCAATATTGCAAGAAGTGTGTTGCTGCGCTCTTTGATGAGGCTGTTTGATCTGTTAAGGTTGATGGCCGGGCTCTGCAGACAGGAGCATGATCATTGTGAGGAATTTTCAGTCTGCCTACTCCTGGCACTGATGATTCCGGGGATGTTGTGTTGTACAACGAATTTATACGAAAATGAGGAAATTAGGCAGTCCCAGTGCTACCAAGGCTGACACCACACCACCCCACCATGTCCACCATTGTGATCATTTCCTCTTCTCAAACCCAAGTCTCATCCTCCAGCTTGGTCCTTTGGGCTTTTCAGTCTACAAGACCTTGTCACATGCATCCAACTTGACTCCTAGCCTCTGCAGCCAGTCCTCACATGCAACGGGCAAAGGTGGAGGGTGAAGGGGAGAAGGGGGAAAAGGCCATGAAAGGAGAACCAACCTGAGCGGTCCCGGTGCCTGATGTTGTCCAGCAGGATGGTGGCCAGGGCGATCTCTATGAACGGTTTGCGACCGTGGCACATGGACCAGGTGACCCCGTCCACCTCCAGGACAAACTTGGAAGTCGCATGCCGCCCCTGCACAGCAGGCCAGACCTGAAATATGCTGTCTTGATTGCTGAGGGCATCCCAATCTTGCGATGTGGAGGACCCACCATCATCTTCTGTTCAGAGGATTCATGACCTTGCCATAGCAAGCAAGGCCCAGTTGTGTTTGTCAGCCAGGTAAGGGTAAGCGATCATTAGTTTGGCAACAAAGTGCAATTAAATAAAATCAAATCCCTAAAAAAAAAGGGACCCTACCCTCTGAGCATCAAGAGAGCATCGTGAACTCTGAGCCCTCGAACAAATCAGCAGGCTTTTGCAGGTCAGAGACCGACAAAGAGGAGAAGAGCAGGGAGAATAATTTTGCATCTGTGAAATGACAGTCTCGGCATCTTCCTTTGTACAGGAGGGTTTGCATCTGCCTGGATCCCTTGACATCCCTGACGGCTTTTCACAGCAAGGGCCCGCACCTGCTTGATCTTTTCAGCATCCTTCTTAAGCTTGCGCAGCAGGTCTGCAGTGGCCTGCATGGCTTGGCGTGCCCCCTGGATCTGCTCCTGAGCCCACCTCACCACCAGCTGCTGCCCTAGGGGGTGGCCCCTGCATAGCCAAGGCCTTCAAGCCTCATTGAAGTGGATTCAGCAGGGAGCATTCCATCAGCTGTGCGGAGGAATACAGTGTTGCAAAACGCGTCCATAGACTGTGTAATCTCTGAGCACTGAGAACCTGCAGGCCCAAACCTTGCACTGAAGGCCTCAACAGGGCTTCCATCTGTGTGGTAAGGATGTATCTCTCCAAGGCTTCAATAGTAAATTATCTCTGACACAGATGGTCCCTCTTACATATGTGGCAGCGAGTTGGACGTGAAGTCCCTTCGTTTCAGTTTCATATTTCTGCCATTTCCAGGACCGAATGACTGACAGGCAGGCCACATCTGGTGCCCTGCGTCAAAGACAAAAAGAATGCAACAAATTGAGGAAGCTGGGGTTTAAGGGGGAGGGAGGCTCACAGTTCCAGGCCTTGGTGGGGTCTGCCGGGGTTCGTGAATCTGGACAGGTAGTCTGCCAGGGCGTCCCCCATGCCCTCCACACCCTCCAGGGACTCAGCGAGCTCCACAGCCAGGGCCGCCTCGGCTGGCGCCCCCACCCCTGCCTCTGACCCATGATGGTGGGCAAGCACCTGGTACTGCCTCCTGCCACCGCTGCCCTCGCCGCGCAGCCGCATGCCCAGCGAGGCCGTCATCTCGAAACACTGGAGCATGGAAGGACGGCTCGGGATAAAATGGCTCAGATTCTGTGGAGGTCTGCCCTCTGCCGTCACTTGCTTCCAACTTTGCAATGCCACTGTAGGGGATGAAGGGTACATGAAACAAAAGGTGGGAATTTTAGGTAATGCTATATGATGATGCCGCTGCACAGGTGCTATTCGTTCACAAAAGTTGCTCTGCCCACAAAGTCACCTTGCAGGTACAAACAAACAGAGAAAAATTGCGATTGCAATGACGCATTCAAAGGAAACAGAAGGGGGGGCTGAGTATTTGAAGCAGGCCAATTTTCATTTCAGGAGGTGGAATTGAATTTGACCTCGGCCTGGATGGAGTGCAGCTGCATGCGCAGCTCCTGGTAGACGTCCCGCATGGTGTTGACCTCTTGGCTCTCTTCCTCCTCCAGGAGAGGAACATTGTCCCCCACCGTTGCTACCTCTGGAGGCTGCATGCCACCACAGGTTTGCTTTCGAGGGTTGCTCTGGCTGTGATGACAGCTGGAAGAGGGTGAGGATGAAAGGGGGGGGGCACTCTAGTTCTTTTCACAATTCATAGTGCTTACCCTGTCTCCATGGCGGAGGACTCTGGTCGAGAGAGCCAAGCACACAACAAGGCCCTGCATCCCTTCTTGCGAAGTGGACCAAGGTTCATAGCTTTTGTTTTGGGTGAATCACCCTTTGAAGCTGTGAAGGGCAAGTGGGAGTCCGGAGGCCTGGCTCAAGAGCCAACCATGCTGACGATGCACAGGGTGGCGAAATTCTGTGCACGACGGGGAGGCTGGAGGGAAAAGATGACTGCCAAGAGGCACACCTCTGCGATGCCAACATTGTTGATCACATCAACCAGGATGTTGAACTCTTTGGAGTCCATGGTAACGTTGATGAAGGGCACCAGCACATGGGTCACCTCCCCGAACTTGGAGCTTGGGACAGGGGTGGTGGGGTGTTGTTCCCCCTGGGCTGGCATGTGGGGCTTGGTGTTGCGCAGCTGCATGCTGAAGGGTGTGAACACCTCCCTGCACACAATTTGGAGGCATGTTCTCCTATTCTAGATCCTGATCAGTGCTGGATTGGCTATGACATGATGGGTTCAGAACCTACTCCAGGTGCATCTGTATGGAATTCGATTGCAAAGGCCTGCCTCCTTCTTGCCTGTGAGAGCTTCTGAAGCTGTGGATCTGGTGGGCAGGTGCGGCATTGTATTCAGGAAATCCTTCTCCAAATTTGAAGTAATTGCAAGGGAGGGTGGGAACATGTCGTGAAGGATATGAAGACTAGACATTGGCAAATTTGCAGGGCAGGGCGGAGAGGGAGGTGAGGTTGGTACAGAGAAGAGGAAAGGAGCACGAAGGATGGAGGTAAGATGGAGAGTGAAGAGCCCCCCGGTTGAAGCAAGAGTGTAAGGCCAGAACCAGGGATGCCCCAGCAGACGCAAGCGCCTAAGCTGAGGACAGCTCAGAAAAATTGCAGTAAAAACGAGGCCACAATGTGACCGTCATAGTTTTTACACTACGAAGAACAGATACTACACTTGATCTTAGCCAAAAGGCCGAGAAAGGTATGATGAAACGGCGGCCAGGAAAAGGGTAGTTCCCGCCGAGGCACGAGAATGTATGCCATTGCCAGGGGCAAGAAATTCGGCTGGTCTTCGGCATCAAGATCTCCGGTGGACTTCGAAGAATAATTGTTCACACCTCTCCAAATTGCATCTCGCATTGTCTGTCGACAAGGCGCGACCCGGCTATGTGCTTCTCGACTACAATATATTACTGCGCATGCCAAGTGCACAACACTGATCACTCTGAAGGGCCAACGATTAATGCAGTCTCATGAAGTTCGCGTTGGCGTGGCTTCGTTTGAGATTTGGAGCGAAGGGAATCATATACTGTACCTACTCATCATTGTTAGATACTGTACCCATGTCTGCAGTGGACTGCTCCTGCCAGAAAAAACATTAGACCGGATCTTTTAGGGCAAAGCTTGAAAGGACTCACTGCATCGATGAGCCATCTGGAGAGCGTGCATCGTTGGAGAGGCTGCTTCCCTCGCTGTAGAGCAGCCATGAAGTTGCAGCTCCTGGATCCACACCCGTCTTGGAGATCAGAGCTTGCACCTGCACAATCGCCAATATTCAGAACCAGTTCTCAAGGCAGCCCTCATTGCAAACACGCCGAAAAGTGATTAGGCAATGCTGGCCCACAAGGAACCTCTTGTGCGTTCACTGAAGTGTGTGAGTACTCCCCTATCCCCAACCCCTCCCTATCTTGGAGCCGAAATCTCGTGGATCATGGTGCAGCCCCCACAGGGGGGTAGACAACACCAGAACTGCATTGGACATGATGTCGCCGCCATTGGACAGGTGTGTTGGCCTTCCTTCAGCAGAGGCTGAAGCGAGTCCCAACATGATCTGCATGCTGCAATACATGACATAGCATTCTTCCAGGATGATATCCCCCTCGCTCAAGTGCCAAATCCTCACCGATCACATCCTCTTGTGCAACTCTGTAGTCGTCGGAGGCCATCCACCCGAGGGGAAATTCCCTTTACCCTTCCCCCTCCAAATGCCCCTCTCCAGAAGGCCCCATGACCGTCAGCAAGGGTCGGTCACCTTGTCGACATCCAGGTGGATGGCAGTCAGCTGCTGGGTCTGCAGGAGACGGCCCCCCAGGCTTGCCTTGTCGGCCGCCAGCATGAACCTGCCCCCCGCCTGCTCCGAGGCCTGCAGGCAGATCTGCAGCCCATCCAGCTCCACC
Organism: Chloroidium sp. JM; assembly: GCA_004335615.1. NCBI lineage: Eukaryota > Viridiplantae > Chlorophyta > Trebouxiophyceae > Watanabeales > Watanabeaceae > Chloroidium > Chloroidium sp. JM. The sequence continues at coordinate 698,393 of QAXI01000425.1, forward strand.
TCCCACTTCCGCTCCCCCTGGTCCCACTCCTTGAGCACGCGGTGCCACGCCTTTTGCTTTGCGTCCTGCGTCAGGAACAAACATTCGTCCTGTAGAGATCCAGAGGGCTCACGGCTGTCCTTGCCGTTCTCGCAGGGTCCGGCCTTTTCTCATGCCTTGCAGAAGGAGGTCACTTCGCCCTTCCTTGTTTGACGGTTACAAGAAAAGGAGAAATTGTGCCCTCCTGCTTTCTCCACTGTGTTTCCTCCTTCCAGCAAAGATATCAAACCTCCCCTGCTTTCCTGTCAGTGGGACGATTCTATCCCTCAAAATTAATTCATCTTGACCAGAGCTATCTCTTGCTTCCCAGAATATTGCCCCGGAACAACTGCCAGCCGTGAATCATGAAGGGAAATCCAGGTACCGTGGGCTAAGCACGTCTAAAGTTCATACCAATTGAGAGACCTCCCCCTCCCTCCCCCCCTCCCCACTTACATACACAGCAATGTAATTGAGACACTTGCAAGAACCTAGTCTCGTCCACAGCACTTGGAGGAATGCTGACAGGGAAGGGCCTGACATCAACCCAGGTCAAAGAGACAGTCACCTCATTGGCGTCTCTGAGCTGGGCTTGAACCACCGCATCTTCGGCCTTGATCCGCTCCGGATCTTGTGCCTCCTGCTGCCCCTCATCATCTGAGTCCTCCCCCTCGCTGTGATCGCCTTGGTGCCGATCCGCCTGGGGGCTGTCATCGCCCCCTGAACCCTCCCCCTCCTCCTCGCGTTGCTGCAGGAGCACGGAGAGCAGATCCGGGACGGGGGTGGCCTCGGCTGCAGCAGGAACAGTTGATATATTTTATGCCATGCGCAGCTCAGGACATCAATTCAAAGATAGAGCTTGATACCATGAGGGGGCAAGGGTGTACGCTCTTCCCAGCATGTCAATGAGGTTTGGATAAGAACCGCATATTTAAGCTGCGACAAAATTCCAATCAAGCTGATACTCTGTTTGTGCAGTGATGCACGTCTCAAAACATTGCAAGGGAGGTGAACCATACACAGCATTGCTCTCCATTTCACCACTTCCCACCTTGGACCTGTCATCCTCAATGAAGACCAGCTTGTGCGACAGAAAGGATGGCAAGAACAGAATTCTGAACCACGCCACCTTGGTGGTGTGAACCTTGGCACCACTGGCCAATGTCAATGGCCCCGGACTAGAAGAGAAGCCAACATTGATCCGCACCTTTCCAAATGTGCTTTGCCTCTGGCCAAATTGGCCAAGAGCCTTACAGGTTGTTCAAAGTTTGGATAGCCATGACAGAATTTAAACGGGATGACAGCAGGAAACATTGACAGACAAGGAGGCGAGAGCAGACCTGGCCTCTTCATCCTGAAAGAATTGCGTCTGCCAGGGGTGAGTGGGTCGGATCCTGCAGCCCCTGTCTGCCCAGCCTCATGGATGTAGATCGGTGTGAATGGCCTGCCAATAATGCACAATAGTAGCGTTCAGGGTATTTTTACTTCCTCGCAGCTCACCTCCCATTTGCCTTCAAATGGTCGAAGTGACCGCCACTTTTTGCAATTCTTGATTGGATCAAGCCCCAGAATCCCTTTGTGAATAAGCAAGCTTTCTGTCAATGAACAGACGGACAATCAACCATGCGGCTGCAGTGTCCCCTCCCTGCCCCACCTCCTCTCAGCCAGGCTGCTTGCTCTACGTCAGATGACCGGCTTGCGCTGACCAGGGAATAGTTTCGTTTCAGATGGCAGAGTGAGGTTCTGCACCAGTGTCTGCGCGGCAAGCGGAGTCCGCCCAGCAGGTGCTTGACGGCCGCCCACACGGCGTTCCGGCTCTCGGCATCTATGAGGAAGCGGCAGTCCCTGATGCCCACCTTCAAAGGCCTGCACCCCCGTCAATCCTCAGGCCAATTTTTTTTGAAAGTCTCACTTGGCGGTCTCATTGGACTCCTTGCCCACCTGGTGCTGTTGTCCTCCTCCCCACCACATAACACGCCCCTGAACGCCCACTCTCTTTGCGCTATGCTTGTCTCATCGTGTTCTGGGCTGCAAAGCTGAGAAATTTACTGGCGTTCCGTGTCCGCCGTTTGGTTTCCTGGGTGTGGCCGAGCTTCGTGAACGTGCAGATGGGCCACTGCGGCTATGAAGGTCTCGCAGCCCGAGACTTTGGACACCAGCATCCTCAGGGCTTCCACCGAGGAGCTGCCGCTCTGCCGACACCCTGCAGGGGCAGCAGATTGCATACATCGGCAGGCATCAGGCAAAAACAGACATCTTGCCGAGACCAATCCTTCAGATACGTTGCTGGTGAGCTCATATGGATGACTCTCACATTTACGCCCCGTTTTCATCTCTCATTATACCTTCACTTCAACTTTGCTGCCAAACTCTTATGAAGAAGGGGGCAGGGGGGAGGGGGGGGATGTAACCTGCACCTGCATAAGCAGCCTGCTGCACCAGGTCCTGGGACTGGCGGTACCTGAGCTTGTCCCCCTCTAGCCCGTCCCTCCAACGCAGCCTCACCTCCGAAGCCTGCAGGTCCATCTGCAGCAGGGCCGACGCCACCTTTGCCTCCTCCCTGCGCAGCAGCCAAAAGCTGTTTGCTGTTCTGGCACAGAGCTTCAGCAACTCTGGCAAAAGTGTTCTGCTGAGCGACGTGCCTTTCGTCAGATAATAAAGCTCAGGATATGATGGGATAGGATGGGACACCAGGGGGGGGGGGGTGCTACAGCAGTCAATTTTGCATTCACTTGGCCACACGCCAAAATCATGGGCATGCAGGTGGAAAGGGGGGGGGGGGCGGAGGGGAGGGGGGGGCAGGGGTGTCGATGATGGTCACCTCTTCACGGAGTAGGAGGAGTAGCCAGGGAGGATGGGTCTGGGCGCCGGGACGTTCATGAGCAGGCTGCAGGAGAAGGCCAGGGCCTCGCAGGCCAGGGTGACACCGCAGGCCACCTCGTCCAGATCTAGGGTGTAGTGGATCATTTCCACGGCAGCGGCAGACACCACCACATCCATCCTGCAGTTTTGAGGACCGGATTTTGCTGTACAGCCGAGAAACCCCCTTTCCTTGCCAAGCTGAATCTCACCTGACTTGATCTCTTCCTGAAGGCTTAGGTTCTCCAAGAATTATATGCTTCTGTTGGCACAAGGGCAAATCTCTGTGCAGGATCTACTTCTCCGCCCCCCCTCGCGCCCTACTTACGAGAGAAATTTGCCTGTCTTGAACACTTTCAAAAGCATGAGTCTCCAAATCTTGGATTGCTCCTTCAAGCACAGGCCAGACCTGCGCAGTCATTATGAGGTGATGAAGAGATTCGAAGTGCTCGAATTGGCGGGAAATGTAGACGTACTTCTTGATGAGTTTGGGGATGCCCAGGACAGGGGGCCGGCGCGAGTTGGCCCTCTGGAAGAAGGTGCCCTTGCGCTTGACCATCTTGTCGTACAGGGGAGGGCAGGAGAGGCGCTCTATGAGCAGCTTCAGGAACGCCACCTGCAGGTCACCGAATCTCTTGCAAGGAATGATTTCCGTTTGATTGCTGTTCTGTATGCATATCAACTTAATCAAAGCATATTGCAGTGCAGCAGAATACTGAAGGCCAAAGAATGAGATGAGCAGAAGATGTTTGTTCCTAGCAGGAAGTATGTCTGGACAGAAAGATCAGTCGTTCATAGACAGCGGGAGATGAGAATTGAACCTGGTGACCCCCAACATACACGATGGGCACGTTGCCTCCACTGTCCCTCCGCAGAACAGTCTCGGCCTCGCATGAGGGGTCTCCTCTCATGCTGCACTTTGCATTCAAGCCCAGCAGGATGCCCTCTGATTTCTGGGCTGCCACAACATCCAGGGGCTCCTGAATTGCCTCCTGCAGCCCCAAGGTATCATTTGAGATCACTGCAAGCAGGACGACAGCAGGGCCACAAGTGTGAATTGGATTTGACATCTTTCTTGCCTGTCAGTCGATTCCGAACAACGCCCTCTCACAGCTTCCAAGGTCTGGAGAGTGAGTGAAAGTGTCCACAGAGCCACAGTGGGGGCAATTCAGCAATATTTATCATGAGCATTAGACGGGAGGCTCTTCAGCACATCTGGCAGTCTCTCACCCCCACCTCGGCAATGTTGACCAGCATCTGCTTTTGTGTCTGAGAAGCAAAGGTGATATATGACCAGGTGGAGCAGAAGAGCAACTTGTACTCCCAGGATCTTTGCCCTCCCACCAAGACTGAAACTCATGGAATGAAGCTTGACACATGTGGCAATCCATGGCCAAACGCCAATTTAAGGTTGAAAATGGCTACCCAAATATTGTTGGGTTCCACAATCAGAAAGCCAGGACGCAAGTTTGGTTTCTTGTCCAAGCAGATACAATTAAAAGGATAAGGATAAAAGGCCAAGGAGAAGGGAAAGGGAGGCAGAGGGAGTGACGGTGGGTGGGCATGGGAACAGGTGGTGCTGTGAAGCATCTCGTCCCCCTGGAAGCACAAATTTGTAGTCAAGACCCAGGCCTAGTCCAGGGAAGTCGACCAGGGGCAGCATGTGCAGCTTCTCTGCAGCTTCATCTACATCCGATGCCTGCAGATAGAATGCCAACCGTTCGCCCTGTGATCAGGCAGCTCCCAGCAAAATAAATTCAGTGCAGCTCTGCCGTCCTGATGCCCCACTGATTCTTTGCCTCTTGATCTCATTACTACAATTGGCAGAATTTCTTTCAAATCCCAGCAAAAACCAAGCATTACAATTGAAGCAACAAAGCTCTAAGCCATCATCTACCAAGAAAAGGAGCCCAGCGGATGGCTGAATGACTGTGGTACACATATCACTGTGGCTGCCTGTGCTGTGAGCATTCTAATCAGCCACTACAGAACAAGAAGGGACTTGAAAATTTATTGTGATGAATGAAACAATCCCAAAGAGCATGCGCACCAGATAGCCATGGGCCGTGAAGTTTTCCAGCTCAAGATCGATGCATTGAGAGCGCCAGCAGAGGGAGAGGGCCTCCACTTGCGCTTGCAGCCTCTGGGAGTGAATGTCCATGCTGGGGTCGTTGGTGGCACCCAGTGCAAACTCGAAGTCCCTGCCAAGAAAACTCACCTTGAAACATGCATCTTAGCCGCATCACTTCTCTTTGTGGCCCAAAACACAATGTCGAGCTCCACTTCGCAGCCAGGGTCTCAAAAATTGCGGAGTAAAATCTGAGATGGTTCAAAACGTTTGCAGGGAATTCCACTTCCTGATCAACAGCAGTGTCCCTGGCATGGCCAAGGGAGGTTTTAAACATAGGAAACAGTGCCCAAGTTACAGCATAGGCATTTCCGGATAGTCATTTTTTCTTCTTACCTTGCCCTTCCATCTCCATCCTTTCCAAAACGAGCGCAGCGCAGAATGGGCAAGATTACCCAAACAAAGCCCTCACAATCATTTTTCGACAACCAAGAAGCATAGGTCTAGCATGTTACAGCAGAGCCTGGTTGTTGTTCCCAGTTTAACCTCTCAATATTGCAACCAAAAGAGGCTTTGCTTCCACACATTGCGTAGCCTGCAAGGGGGTGGGGGCTTGCCTGGCATTGATATCGACGTTGCCCCTCCAGACAAAGCGCAGCTCGTCAAACCAGGGGAGGGTGGGGGGCTTGGGGCGGCTCTTGTCAGGGTCGGAGGGGCTCATCCGCTTGCCAGCCTGCCCCACCTGCCAAAAGTGGGTGAGGGTGCTTAGCTCACAAGTCTTTATCAGAAGGTGAGGGTAGGGGAAAATGACAGGTAAACTGTGGACAAGGGACAGGGCGGATATATAACAAAGTTTTGTGCAAATAAATTCTGCCGAGGTCTTCCAAGGCAACAGGGCAGATTGCAGGGCGAAAAGAATGGGCATAACGGTGGAGACCATACGGGTGTATGTCAGCTGCCATGTCAGGCAGCGACAACCATTTTGACCTTCACTGGCAGTGAGGTGATAAGCTTGAAAATGAATGACAAGCAACTCTCACATAGGCTTCTGAACTCGCCCACCCCCTGCATTGCTCTGGACTTTCAAGAAACATGAAAGCTCTAATTCTGGTGGAGCGAAACATGAAAGAACAATGCAAGAGCATGCGCAGAGCTCAAAAGGGTGGGGGAAAAAAGTCTTGTCCCCGCAGCGCGGGGGGGG
>QAXI01000425.1:705329-730467 GCA_004335615.1 Chloroidium sp. JM
GGGGGGCGGGTCGGGGGGTTACCATGGCAATGGTAGGCTCCAGCCCCATGTTGTACCATACCCGCGGCTCCTGAGCCTCCACCCTCAGGTCGCTGTAGATCTTGATCACCGCCCGGCTGCCCTTGACCGTTACAGGGATCTCCACGGACCTCGCAGCTCCCACCAGCATCCTCCTGCGAGTCACCGCCTGCCCTCAAGCTTATCCCAAGCCCTTGAATGGCTGTTGCCCCGAGAAATTGGGACTTTCCATACCTGCTTCCATTGCAATGACATCCAAAGATTGACGATTCTGGCGCGCATGCTGAGACATCAACGTCTCTATCTGGCACTTTTAAAGCCTTGAAAGAGTGGACATCTGGATGTGACCTGGCTGAAGGGGTCCCTTTCCTTTCCTCAACACCGTCCAAGACCCTCCAAGGAGAAAGTTGTCATTCAGGGCATCACTCTTGTGGTCATGAGCTGTAGCAGAGTGCGAGTCAGGGGGGACAGGCATGGGGCAGAATATCTGGGATGCCCCACCTTGCATATTGGCGTGGTGGTGCTGTGATTTGACGCCCGGTCATGAGTGCGCCGCTGACTATTACCCCTTTCAGAGCCGCCAGGGGTGTGGCTCCACCTGCAGGAATCCTCTTTCTCAGTCCTTCTTCCAGCATGGCAGATTGCATAGGTCGTCCTTGCATTCGCTGCAATAAATGTATGCTTAGCAAGATTTTGGCTTCGATTGAGGACATGGCGAACATTTTCATGGTCCTCAGAGTCTCCCATCAGACATTATTTCACGGCCATGCTGCGACTCCATCAGTATGTGCTTGCTCACCTGAGAAGCAGACCTCCGAATCCCCTACCACAACATCCAGGTGCAGCTTGCACACCTACATGCAGGCCCAGCTTGAACCCTCACATGGGCATTCCCCAGTTGCAGCGCGCTTTTTGCTTCTTTCATCACACCTTCAAATTTGGCACATTTTGCTTGTGACCAGATCAGACCTTGAAACGTGTGCAATCCATTGTCAAAGCATGTGGTATCCCACCAATTATCCCCCATCCCTACCCCTCTTTCTTCCTCCAGCTTGTACGGCCACTGCCCCCTGCCCGCTCTTTGCCAACATCGTTATTCCGCTATCCAATAACAACTCAGCAACAGGGTACCTAGGGCCTGGGAAGGAGGAAGCTGGGCCTGCAACAAATGACCCTAGGGCTGCCAGACAAGGCAGAATGATCCCAACAGCACGAAGTTTTTCCTGCCTTCAATATGCCTCTGTCAAGCCATGAAAGGTGAGGAGATGTCGTCTTTCAAAAGCCAGGGGATGACCTGGCGCATGGGGATGCCCCTGCTGGGCTCGTCGACGGCTGCAATGGCTTCCAGGGCCGCCTGATGGGAGCAGGGACCCTGCCCGCAGACCACTATTAGCACTTCCAGGGAGTCCACCCTCGCATGCATGAGCGCTCCTTCTCGGGTGCCTGCACTCTGCCCCGTTGCAGCCTGCAGACAGTGCTGCCGTCGGTAAAATTAGGTCTCTGACAGGCTGCTTGCAGGCACTAGCATAGTGAGGGAGGGTTACCTTGGAGAGAGGCTTCTCAAGCAACTACCTGCTTTGAGCTTAGCAAATAAGCTGATTGGCATTTGTGATGCATCAGCAAAGAGCGTACTCTTTGCCCGACACATCCGTCCAGTATTTGTGAGGCTCGTCACCTCTTTGCTAGACGCTTTTCAGTGCAAGCATGCATATATGACAGCTGAAAAGCTGTCCTGTGCCCCAGGGCATGTTTCTCTGCCTGCCATAAGCTCTGTAGCAGATGGGATGATTGCACATCCGACCAGCGCCTGTTGCCCTGGCTTACAGAGAATGCACCCTTTGGCACATTTGAAAAGAATGCGATCCTGCACCTAACACCCCAAGGAATGCTGGATCTGAAAAGACAGAAACCATTTTATTCTCAAGAATGCCATGTGCACCACCAAGATAGATTCCATCCAAACCCTGAAGTGCTGCGTTCTGCCAATTCAGGAGCATATATCCGTTACTGAGGCTCAAATAAATAAGCTTATAGATTGAGCCTCAGTCTCGGTGAACGCAATAATTGAAGAAAAATTTTACCTTGCTGGACTCAGAGTAATACTGGCGGAAGGCGTCGGCGGCAACAGCATGAGATGCGGCAGCCTTGGCCCCAGCCAGGGGGCTGCCCACCTCCGGCGCGACGGCAGGGGAGGTGGCACTGGTGGGCACCACCACATCTATGGCCCGCGCCCACAGCCCGTCGTGCGCGGCCACTTTCCGCAGCAGGGGACCCTTGACCGCCATCCACGCCTGCCACACAGAACGCAAACCTTTGCTTCACCCCTGGAATCAAAGCATTTGTTCATGAAGTGACTTTTCAGCAGCACAAGAGAAGCAAGATCTATTTTCGAGACATAGACTTTAAAGGCAAATCAAGAGGGTGAAATGCACCTCCATTGGGTGATGGTCCATCTTGAAAAGCACCCCCCTGACCGCCAATCGGACCTCGAGGGGTTCCCCCTCCACATCCTCCCCACCCCTCTCCTTACGAGATCCGCTCCCTGTCCCCAGCTGTTCTTTCAGAGCCTGCAGTACCACTCAATACTGACCAGCACTGCTGCTGTTCGCTTGAGGTGGGTTGCGTTGCTGGGTTTGCAATTCAAGAAGTTCTCCTCCGGGATGTTTTCAAGGATGTATTTGTCAAATCATCACCACAAACAGCGCTGTGGACTGATTCATGAGCATTGCTACAGGGGCATGGAACATATGATCAACAGTTGGGCAAGTCTATTGATGGCTCGTGTTCTTTTTTCACTGGTGTACTGTGAGTCATTCAAAATTCATTGTTGTTGGCGTGCTATGGGCATGCCATCCTCATCTTTGTCTGCTATCATACATTCCAACGGCGAAACTCTCAGGCAGCAGCCCTTGTATGATAGGAGGCTCCTCAGCTACCTCAGTATGTCCAACTGTAGGCTCTGCAGCTCCTGACATCCAAGAAGTTTGGGGTTCAGGACCCCCCACCCCCCCCAATCTCCCATGATGCTCTTTGACGAACCTGTGAGCAATCACTCTGGCTCCTTTGGCAATTCCTGATGAATGAGGGAGGACAGTGAGGGGTCTAGGGTGAGGGAAGAAGGGACGCACCGTCGCGAAGGCTTTTGCCCACAGCTCGGTGAATCGTTGGGCCGTGCCGGGGGTCTGGTCGTACGGCAGGCTCACAAGCACATCCTGGATGCGGCAGTCCAACGATGCCACAGGCCTTGCAAGCGCAGGATGGCCTGCTGTCCCCTTCCCCTCCCCCCTTGCCCCCTCATTTTGCTGGGGTACCACGTTGGAACTCCCGGGGTCGGGGGAAGTCCAATCTGGGAGGCCTGCCCGCTGATACGCGGCCCTCAGACCCGTGGGGTTGGACCCCAGCGACAGCAAGGGTTCCTGTCCTTCTGGTAGTTCCACCTTCCCGGTGTGTGTGTCTCCTGCATAGGCATCTGCTGCAGACGTGGCTGCTACATGGCTTGCGCTGCGTTCCGAAAGAAAGCTCCCAGGAATTGACGGAGTTGTGAGTGTGAAGTCGGCTCCGGCGATTTCAGCCAGTTCTGCACGCCAGGATGCAAGGGTCAGAACATTCCATCTGGATTGGCTTGACAATGGATATGGGCAGCAGGCATACTGGGCTGAGAATTGTGTGGCCTGACAGGATGCAGTGACCGCCATCCTTGTGAATTTGAATGTCATTGAAATCTGCGACATCTGGGACTGCAAATACACAATCAAGTGTGCCATATGATCCAGCTTAAATTTTGGGTTGGCAGGTTTTGTTCATCCTCATCAGCATTCCTAGCTGCCCTGGAAGCCTTTCAGCCCGGATATCTTTATTTGTAAGACCAGACTGATGTCAGTGGTCACGTTCATGTTCACATTCATGGCCTGGGACGGTAAAATTCATGAGATGGAGTGGGCCTTTCCGCACCTGATCCGTTGAGGAGGAACACGAGGTGAGACAGGGTGGCGTTCTGGGGTAGCAGGGACGCCTCCGCCCCCCCAAGACTGACCCCCCACCGCACGTCAGGCGCCAGGTGGGCAGCCAGTTGACACTTTTCCAGCGCCAGCTGCAGGTCCAGTCCTCCTCCTTTCAACAAGCCAGGGCCCTTCGATCCTGATCACCAAACCACACATGATTGATCCTCTCAATACGATTTGCCGAAGTGGTGCAATTCTCCATCTTCCAGCGCTGAAAATCCTGCCAAAGAAGCTGGTCAGGGGAAGGGAAGAAATTTGGTACACAGACATTTGAAATCGGAGAGTACGAGAGCCAGGGCTGATAATGATCTGGCAGAAGTTGGCGAGGCGAGGACTGGAGAGGGGGGAGAGGGGAGGGGGAGGTGAGGGGGGATTGGCACCTGAGCCTTTTCTATTGGTCGTCTCGGCTGTCATCTCAGGCAGGTACATGCTTTCAGCACCTGAGCCTCCATCAGCTTTTGCATCAACCAAGGCCTGTATGTGGCTGCGCAGTGCCTTCAGGTCTGCAGCAAGCTTGCACATCGCAAATGCTGCATCCGCTTCAAACACTCCTGCGGCAGATATCTGGGTCAGGAACAGGACTCTCGGTGCAGGGGTTGTGTATCTCAAGTTCCAGACCATTCAATGCAAAGATGAGATTCATTCATTGAAAGGATAGTCGCACTGAAAAATGGCTAATCGGATAATTTGCATTCATTTGGCATCCCGTAGGCCTGTGCTGCATTGCTGTTCGAAGTATGTGTTTATTGAAACCGGCGCTCCCATATAAGGAGCACTGGGTTTCCAAACATCTCTGCCTCAGAGAGGGTGATGTCAGGACCAGTATAATCGATGCAAGGATCCAGGCAAGGGCAGGAGATTGCAGAGGCATGCAGGCTGCCCCCTAGAGGACACCAACTGCAGTTGTTGGGTTGGTGTGCCAAACCATAAGCCCCCAACAGGCGTAAAATTGAAGGACAGTCGTAATGCTCTCCTGGAGCTCATTCCCTAGGGTGCAGGGTAATGGGAAGGGAAGCTGGGATCAAGGGACCAAAGGGGAGGCGAGGGGCGCAAACCTGTCAGCCCTGCTATCTGGACCCGCGCACGAGCCTTCACCCCGTCTATCCCCAGTCCACCCTGCTTGGCGGTGTCTTCCAGCCTGTGCTGCCCCCTGGCGGCGGCGCCACTTATTCTGACGTCAGCCACGTCCAACAACCTGGGGTGTTCGCCGCTCTGGTCCCCATCCTGGGAGGGGATCTCCCCCAGCGAGACGGAGGCATCTGTCAGATCCAGGACGCCGGTTGACCGCACCAGATCTGCCTCCATGGTCAGCTGCAGCGTGCAGAATCTGTTGTTCACGGCCGTGTGGAAGCTGATAGGGATTGTCAGGGAGCTGATGCTATATTGCAGCCCTTTGTGGTGTTTTTGGGTGCAAAGGTCCAGGAGGTGTTGGAGGTGGGGGGAAGGGAGGCGGAGAAGGATTTCCTCATCAAAAAATGAGCGGGTTGCCAACAAGCATATGGTAGTTCAAACGCTCAAACGACTTGCAGCACATGGTGGATATTGGACAACAGGTGTGGTCCCGGTTCTACTCCCCATCATGCATTGCGAGAGCTTGGAAGGAGACTTTTGCGCTTTCTTTCCTTGACCAGGAAAATGCACCCTCCAGAACCAAATAGTATGCACTCAGAGCCCTGGAGGTGTACAACATTGCACTCCTGCTCGATTTGTCCACTTCCCATCTCAAGCCAGGCAGGAGTCACTCTGATGCCATGTCTCACAACAGAAAAGCTCTGTTGCCAACCACTGCTGGCTGAGGTATACCTTCTGCACGCAGAGCGTCGGCTGACAAGCGATCTGTGTAGGGGATGACTCATCCAGCCGAAATGCTGCCGCAATGGGGACAGAGGTGGCATGCTGTAGCTGGAGGTGGGTGAACCCCACTGAGAACGAGTGGCAGCGCAGCTTTGCTCGGGCGTGGGGGGCTGCGGGGGATCTGGAGGTTTTACCCTTTTGTGAAGGCATCCTCCTGTCAAAAAAATGAACGTTTTCAGACTCGACTGTTGCAGCCACAGGCAGAACAGTGAGATTGCCTCCTTTCTGCACCATGCTGTACATCTTCGAATTCCCTAAAAGCATCATCTATTGGCTGCATTCTGCCCATCCTCCTCGAAAGTGGTGTGGCAGGCGCAGTGTATGCCTTGTGAGGGTTGCCTATGTTGCAAAACAGCCGGCAATCTTGACGTCTCATCCACAGAGCTGTGTTGTAATACCAAGGCCACACAACCGTCAAGCAAATTGAAATCGACAAACCCTGCAGTTCTCATTCCTTAACTGCCATTGTCCATAATCCACCATGCAGCCCTGCCCAAGAGTGAGTCACCTGAACAAGTCTGGGGGCGGTGTGCAGGTTGCAGCAGCAGTGGCCAGCGCGCCCCGCAGCTCCTCGCTTGACTTGAGGAGTGCTCCGTTGAGGTCAAAGAAGCCTGCAACATGACATGGCTTTCAGAGGATGATATCACAGGGCTGATAGGAAACACACAGGGGAGAAGCAGATAAAGTGGACACTCCCTCTTTGCCCTTCGACTTTATTGAAGTATGACTCACTCTCACAAAGATTGCCTGGCTTCCAAGATTGTTATTGCTTTGCATCAAAGCGTTGCACAGAACTTCGGATTCTTGACAGGGAAAGTATATGAGAGAGGCGACTTCAGAACTTGCTCCCTCAAATACGTCAGAAGGTTTCGCCCTGAAGTAAATTCATGGCTGCCGAGAGCAAAAAAGCGAAATCCATCCATCCATTCCTCTCCTAAACTCTGCCCATCAATAAAGCTATGTGTCGGAGGAGAAGGCGCACCGTGGACCTTTGAGGAATCCCCTCCAGTGACCCTTACCCCCGCGGCCAGCTTCAGAGCTCGGAGCAACCCCCCTCCCCCCCAGCCTTCTGATTTTGACCCATGCAGCCTGATCCACGCAGTCGAGACCTCCACCGCCGCCCGGCAGCCCCCCTGCGGCCCAGGCTGCGGGCACCCTGCCACCGCTTTGGCCTCGGTGAACCCACAGCTGAGCAGCCGGCTTCCGTCCAGCTTCTGCAGGTGCAGCGTGCTGTCCTTGTGGAGGCTGGCGCTCACTGACCAGGAAAGGCCGCTGGGGGGCTGCTGAGCGGCAGGACCTCCCGTCGCGTCGCAGCCCTCCCCTGGGTCACCTGTTTCAGACAGCAAGAGTCCTCGGAATCATACGTGCAAACATGCAGCCTCTTTCCAAAGCCGTAGATTGTTGATTTAGGCCACTTTTTCTCCCTCAAGATACCCCACAGGGGTCATATTTGTTACGCTGTTGTAGGGCACAGAACTTGACCTGACAGATGCGTCAGGTGACACCATGATTCTGACTGGGCGCTTGAGGCGTATTGCAGACGAAAGAAGGCTTGTGTTCTTCCGTTTCGTGAGGCATTCGTGGATGGAGGATCCACATATCGGGGGGAGCGCAATACCCGGCTGCAACTCCCCAGCGGCCTCGTGTTCGCGACCGTCAGCTGGCACATCTAGCCACCCCTCCTCGACCGACCCCTGGGTTTCTGCACCCAACCCCCCATTGCCTGTCTTCGCCCCGTGAGTCACGGGTGCAGCGACCGCAGCCGCCACAGCCGTGGCCTCCACAGCCGCCTCCAACCCCTCCCCCTGGGGCTCAGCACCCCCGCGAGCCCTGGCGGCCCTGCGTCGCTCCCGCAGCAGATCCAAGATGCCTCGAGCGGCGGCCAGACTCTCAAAGAGGGCCTCCGGGCACACCATTGTCGCCACAGGACTGACCTCCCCCAAAGCCTTCAGCTCCATCCGCCCCTGCCCCTCCTCAGGCACCCCCCCCGCTTCTGAGGTCAGCACTGCGTTGCAGGCTGCGCCGGGGGTGGTGAGGGAGGCTGCATGCGGAGAATCTGACAAGCCTCCATGCACCTGGCGGGAGAAAGAAATCGTCTAGGCAAAGCGACTGATGAGTAGGCATGCCTTCACACAGAACTCTACAGGTGAATTGAAAGGCTGGGCGACCAGCTGCCAGTCTCCCTCTTTGGTGTTCGAGGCTCAACTCCTCGTGAACCATTCCTAGTGAGAAACTCCTTTTTTGCCTGTGTTGGAATGAATTGAGAACGTAGTCCAAAAAGTAGAGCTCTACATGCCAATTTTGAATGAGCACATGTGAATGAGGGATGATCACTACTATTCAGCTTTTGAATTGCCAGCTATTCTTCCCTACCGGAAATGCAGTACTCTTGCTGGATCTGCGACACTTGTTTGGAAAACGGCCACAACTCGTTTGAAGGCATTAAAACGGAGCTGTATTGAATGCAAAAAGTCGAGTGTGTCAGGTGAGGTTGGAAGGGGGGATGAGAGCTCCACCATGACAGGCCCTGCAGAGAGCTTGACCGAATACAATCCCTCGGCAACATGCCCCTCCTCCGCAGTGGATGGCCGCCAGGACTCGGCCACCAGCCCCTGGAATGACAGGCTGGCTCCCAGCAAATGCCGGTCGAGCCCCAGGCCCACAGCCTGTACTTGCAGCAGCGGCAGCCCCAAGCGAACCTGCAGAATATTAATGGAGGATTGCATTTGGACCCGATTTTATTATCGCGTTTCCGATACCAAAGCAGGGAAATCAGAGCAGGCGTGTACCTCAGCATGATCCTCTTCTCGGTGAAGACTTGGACCAGTGTGGAAGAGGGGTGGGGTTATCTGGAAGCGAACATACTTATGACTTGTTCAAGACGGCAGAGTCACAGCGTCACAGCAATCCCCTCATCTCCCCTCATCCGCAACTCCTCTCCCGTACTCCAGAAATCTGCTACGACATAGCCTGCCAGGACGCTGCTGACCCGCTGAAAGAATTCAGATCTGTTGAGTGCTCACGGAGCGAGCTCGTAGACTGCAAGCACCTGATCAGGCAGCAGATGCAGGAGCTGCGCAGGAACCACCGGCGAACGGGGATTTCTGTCAGCCATTCGCCTGGTCGAGGACTTGCCAGGCTTGCTCTGCTTCCCTGGCAGGGTCACCAGCGCCAGCAGCAGTGGCAAGGACAGAGAGGCGGTGACCACCCCCAGGTTCAGATCCACAGCCTCCAAGTGCAGCAGGAACCCATCCCTGCAAAACACAGTACCGCTTTGTTGCTCTTTACAACTAAGTGAGGAGTGAGTCAGCTGCCTGGCGATCGGTAGAATGCCCATTTTACTGCTCGACTCCCCGCAGCAATAGTACATCCCAGCTTGGGAACCTCCATCTGAGCGCCCCTCCCTCCCCCCCCCCCCCCCCCCCAAATTCCCCCTTCCTTGCCATGCTCTTTGTCACAGGAGTCCAGAAATGTCAAATGCATCCCCCAACTCCTACCCCCAGACAGGTATGCACAACTGCCTTTGCAAGATCATCCTTGCACAGAGCAAATCTTACATCCCGGGGCAACAAGAGAAGCTTAATGAGGAGATTCCTTTGAGCTGTCTTTGGCGTCGAGGGCCCATTCACACCAAGCAAGCTTGTCTCCTGACCTGGGACCTCTGCCCATTGTCTGACCTCCCTTGGGTTTGCAGGTGATGGTGCTGACCCAGGACGCAGAGAAGGGCCGCCTCAACTTCTCCACGCGCAAGCTGGAGCCTGAGCCGGGCGACATGATCAAGAACCCCCAGAAGGTCTACGACAACGCAGAGAGGATGGCAGCAGAGTTCAAGTGAGCACCTCCTTGCCAGCCTCATACAATGATGTTGCTCTTTTGGAACCTCTCGCACCAGTATTCGGAAATGGCAGGAGGCCAAGGAGCACCACGTGCAGTTTCAAACCTCTCAAGAGGGTGTCAGCAGCAGGATGTTTCTTGCATGCATGTCTCCACAATCCCTGCTTTGTCGCTCTTGCTGACCTGCTTGCAAAGTGTTGTGTGTCTTGAATGGATGCCGTGAGAGGCATCGCCCTCTATGCTTCTTTTCTCTGACATTATGCATGCTCGCTCCGCAGGCAAAAGGTGGCCGAGGCCGATGCAGCCTTTGCCAGCACTGGCAGCTCAGGAGAGGACGACTTGTAGGGCAGCTGGTGTCCTCCAACCGATGTCAGGATATCTTTTGAATAGTCTGGCGAAGTCCACATGGCTCTTGTATTGAAGGCCTAGCATTTCTGAGTCTGATCTTGTGTGAAGCAGTAGCGAGCTTCTGAGGTTGCTTACCATTGCATTTCTCATGTCAAAAACATGCATTAGTTGCTTGTCAGATGACCTGGCATGTCTGTGCTGTACTTTTTCAAGGTGGATCTTTTTCGCCATGAGACAGAAGAGTGTGCACTTGGTGCGCAAGAGTTGTTCATGCACACAGTGCAGAGGAATCTCGGCAAAAAAGTCTAGATGGGATGAACATTGTGATATGACAGTGGAGGACCCATCTCTTGCTATGCAGCAGAAAACTTCGACTGTTTTGTCACATCCCTTAGACGCAAGGAAGCAGCCAAGCCACTCGCTGTGTTTATGTGTCCTCTTCCCCTCCCACCGCTCTTGGTGAGGTGGTGATGCAACACTATTAAATCTTGCCCTGTGCCGCAACAGTCTGGTAGGCTTGGTGGAAGTGGGCAGTGCAAGATTGCGCACGACACAACTGTTTGAAGACTAACGATGGCTGTTACCAAATCTAAATACTCACTGACTGTTTTGCCCGCATGACAAGTCGCTTAAGACCAAGCTTTATTAGCACATCCTGAGGTTACTGCTTGATACACAGATGTATATCTGTACAAGCTGCTGCCCCTGATGGGTGGTAGTCCTACATTGATGAGGCTTTTGCAGAGGCGGGGACCTTTGAGACTCATCTGATTTTCATAATAAATCCATGGATGCTCCTGTGCAGTCACAGGCAAGAGGGCAAAGCATTGCTTTGCTGTTGAAGTTGGTCCTTCCAATCCTGGGCGTTGGCAACCCAATGTGAAGGGCAAGAAGGGCAACCCAGCTTCTGATGATCAGAACCTGAAGGACCCGCCTGATGTTGAGATTCCGAAAAAGGAATTTGAGTCCTGGAAGTGGGCTAGGCAAGCCCGCTTGCGGGGCTCAAATTCCTCTCAAAACCTCAACACCAGGGTTGGGATGCGCATCTTCTGCTCATCGTCAGAGGGCTTACTGCTCTTCTTGGTCTACAATCCATAGGGGTCCTTGACATTTGTACAGGAAGGCTTTCTTCCTCTTGCACTTGAATCTCCATCTCACTCCATCTCACGGCAAACTGTGAATGCTCTTCTCCACCTGAAGTAGGTGGACTCGACTTCTTAGTGGATCCTCCTTCAGGTCAGTGTCGGGGACCACTGCCTCTCCTCCTTATAAGAAATCATAGCAAAGAAATACCGTGACAATAGCAGGCACAGCTAGCGCCTTGAGCGAGGTGATCATTTGCTCGTCAGGGGTTGAGAAAATCAGCTCGCTCATGATCAAGGCGCTGACTGCGCTCTGCATTGTTGTTACAGTTGACTTTCAAAAGCCTTTGTCTTACAGTCCCCGAGTCGGTGTTCGAAACGGAGGACCCGGACTACCACGGCGAAGACGCTTGCACAAAAATGGTGCACTCTCTGGTGTCCTCATACTAGCCAACAAAATCTTCGACATAACAGTCGGGTCCTCCGTATCCAAAAACGGACCCGGACAATAAGATAAAGGATATTGAAATTAAAAAATGTGACATATGAAAAATGTAACATATGGAACATGGTAGGGATGTGTAATACTCCAACCTATTAATAAAATAGTGTCCACTGTAACATTGTAACGATTATTTGACATGGTTTGCAATGGACTCTTAACCCGATGTAAAATTCTGCCTTGTGAGACATGGACGTAGCATCATGCTACTAGCATGTGAATTATTTGAAGGAGAAATATAACAGCTGGCCAAATCCTACATCAGACAAGGCACGTACTCTCACAGATTATCATAGAGTATGATCTTCTATCTATGATTTGACAGGTGTAACTAGAATGCATAAGACAAGGGCAAACCCCTGGATGAGATCAATGTATGTGCCATGAGTTAAATCGAGCTGATGATCATCCTCAATTATCAGAAATGGGTTACCCGAGGGAAAAGAGCAAGCAAAGCAAAAAGGAGAGCTCAATTTCAGGTGGGTGACTGCGTCCAGCTCAGGACACAACTCCATGCCAGACATGACTTTCGACGTGTAATAAGGATCCAGCCATCTTACTGATATCACTATCTGTGTCCCGGGGCCCCCTCAGTGGAGACATGCGGACGAGCACAAAACCTCACCAGCTCGAGATGGTACTGAGCTGGCGTGCCGTCTCACCACTGTATGATAGTACAGCAGACCTGGCGGCGCCTTTTTATCAAAAAAAGACTTCGCCATAAACATTTCAATGTTCAGTGCATCTATCTTTCCATATAGGTGAACGCAGGGGTTCACTGCAATACCTGTCCTGAAGGCAGTATGATCGGCCAAAGCTGGGCATGCATCACTCCATGCATTCCATATCTGACAAGGTTGGTCATGACGGCAAGCAAGGATTGCCAGTTTGAGCTCCCTCGTCTTGTTATATATACAATCCCACCCCTTGCCCAGATCAATCATTGCTGGCCTCACACAGCAACGCTGTGTGATCATAGAGTGAGTCCTTCGCATGCAGATGCAAAAACAAGGGAAGCATCAAGTGATGGCGAGTGTCAGAGTGTTTTATTTGAGGCAGGAGACAAGTCTTTGAAAGCAAATGATGCTAATGATACATTGCATTTGCCTGGAAAGTGGCGGCATTCTTGCAATGTGAAATGCATCCAAGTTGTTTAGTGATGGCTATGGATTACTTTCTTCCACATGGTGAGAAAGGTAAGTGGCTCTTTGTGACAGCAGGGCGCAATTAGATGGGTATGCGCAGTGGTTGATGAACAGTTGTTGCCCAGAAGACATCAAGGAAATGGAGACAGTCGTGGAACAGGCACAAAATTGAGGTATAATCCGTTCTTACAGCTGCAGCTTGGCGATCACCACGCACACAACACCACTGTGAATCTGTAAGTGACCTAAATTCTTTATTGGACATGCGGCCTTGCACATTTGACCCCAGTGTGCCACAAATCAGTATCACGTCAACAGCATACGAGTTTGTCTGACTTTGAAATCCAGAACAAATTTGTCCGACAGTCAGATTGGTAGCTAATTGAGGAGCTCTAGAGTAAGTTTTCTTCTCTGGCCAGGGACCTATGTCAATTATTGCAACTAAACAGAGGACTTTGTAATCGTTCCTTACACATGCAAAGCCCTCCCAAATCAGTCTTTGCAATGGAAATCCTGTGAAATCGCTGAAAATCAATTCACCCCAGCCGCCCCCAGACCCTCATGCCAGTACTGAAAACGAAAGCACAGTTCAGCCAAGAGCGACAGCCAGTCCTTGTTGTCAGAACTCGGATCGCTGAAAGGACCACTGAAACACCTCAGAAGCGAAACACGCATACACGCAGACTTCCCTGCTCAGGAAGCATATCGTCAACTTGGCCCTCCCCCCGGATCCAGATCCAGGGATGGGAAGTCGGAGATGCTGATGTCGCGGGGCATGAGGCTGTGGGGATCGCTGGTGATGTCCAGGTCCGAGAGAGAAAAGTTGCGCGGCATGCCCCCAAGATCCTGGTCGTGATTGCTCAAACCCCGCCCTATGCTGCCTAGCGACACCTGCAAGTGTGTCCCAGTTCAGTGCGACAGAACACAGATATCAGTCGATGTGATCGTGGTGCCGGATTGCCTCTGTTTCCGTTGAGCGCAGGAATTCCTTCAAGCTGGGCAGTCCTGAGAAGGGCTCTCGTGTGAGTACAAGAGCATCTACAATCCAACACGGCGCAGAAAGGACCTTTTCCAATTCGACACCATGCACAGTGCGTACCATGCTCCATCGTGTCCCAAAATGCCAACAAAAGCAATTGTGTCTATCGCGACGAACGAGCCTTGCATTTCTCATAAAGAAACGCTATTCCTCTGACTGCCTGGGAATTTTGTGACAGGATTGCATGGGCAAGCTGAGAGAGGAGGAAGTCTTGGGTGGCCAGGTGTACAGGTGAACTGCCATCTAACGGCAGTCCGGCATGCTTTGTTATCAAAACAGGATTACAGAGAATGATTTGGGCCCCACCATATTGGCGAGGTTCATCTCGCTGGCAGAGAACGGCAGGCTCTGCGCCAAGGCCAGGTCGCCATGCATGTCCTCCCCCTCCAGCCCCGGGAAACCCCCCTCCATCATCCCGTCCGCGGGCGCGTCCATTGGCCCCACACCCTCCGGCGCTGAAGTCGGCACGAAGCTGGCGTTGCCCATCGGCTGGCTGCTGTGGCTGGCCAGGGGTGGGGGTTGCGACCCCAGGAGGGCACCCGGGGGATTGCCAGCGGTGGCCTGCTGTGGGAAGCCCTGGCCAATGCCTGGATAAGGCTGCTGAACCATATGGGCGCCTGCGGATGCAAGACTGGGATTTCAGCTCCCGTCTGTGCAAACATTCTCCCTGACATGAGCTTTTGCACTTCAGGCGTTGAGCAGGATTGAGGAATCAGGGCTTGCTTGCACAATATCCAGCATTTGCTCAACAATGCCAACCTTCATTGAATTCCAGAATTCGAAAGGAATACCTTGCCCTCTGTTTGGGGATTTGGGCAAAGGAAAGTCCACAAGGATGCATGGGATCCAGGTGTTCCACTCAGAGGATGAAATACATGTCCCAAAGCAACAAACTATCCATTGAGCTCGTCTCATGGTCCAAAACCCCCCAATCCGACAAGGGCAACCAAATGGTAGAAGGTTGACAATGGCAGGCAAACCCACTTGCAGGAGAGATCTCCGAGGCCAACGCAATTGACGGAGCGGAAGTGCAGATAAGAGGCTACCAGAAGTGGGGGGGGGGGCGGGATACCTGGCATAAGGTGCCCCCCGTGGGGCATGCGGCCGAACATCTTGACCTGCTCGTCCAGCAGGTGATTGAACAGCACGATCTGGTCCTTGAGCTTCAAGCGCGTATAGTACGCCTTGAAAAACTCCTGGTTCTGCTCCTCCAGCTTCTGCCACACCAGCTGGGTGAAGCACGGCTCGATCTTGAACTGCTGCTGCAGCTGCCCCACCACCTGCGCTTGCAAGACCCAGTCATTCAGAAGCCGCCTACAAATGTCCTCACTGTCATCCCAATCTTGATCTGAGAAACTCCCAGCTCGGCCGTCCCTGGACTCTCATAGGGGGGTCTTGTGAGCATCTCTCCACGCCATGTCAACTCTGCTAACAATTCAGTGAGGTCAGACCAGAAAGTAAGGTGGTGATGTGGGCATTGACAGCCAGCAGCCTGGCAGCTCTTGTGACATTAAATTTGCCTTTTGCGAATGTGGGGCCCAGATATTTTGCTCTATGATGGACTGCAGCTAAACCTGCCGTTTCCTATCTGCAGGTGTGACTCAATATCCTCGCAAGCCCTCTTCAAGATAGTCCCCCCAACATGTAATGATACAGCATCCCCAGCAGCGACATCAGACTCAGCGCCCCCCCGCCCCGTGCACCTCCACCCCATACACACCGTGACCTTGCCCCTATCCCTCATCCTTGACCTATATTTCATGCAAAAAGCAGGAATAGCTTATGTTACTCCCAAGAAGTAGTGGTGCAGTTTGTCAGAGCTCTGGTTCTGGACAGCACCTCTTCAAAGGAAACCAGCACAGGCAACTTCCCCTTCCCCAACCCCATTTCCCCCATCTTCTGCGATTGTTGCAGGCAACGGAAATCCCAAGCTTGCATCGCAGCCGTAGGTGACTGCTTACCTCCTTCTGGGTGAGATACATCTGGAGGCACTTTTCAATGTAGTTCTGCACCCTCTGGATGTCGCTGGTGGAGACCTGCTTTCCATCGCCGCCATTGTCTGCCTCTGACCCAGATCCCTGCCGCTGGTCCAATCCTGCAGCAGCATTGTGTCTTGGCAGGCTGAGATTGCACCCCTGACATCTGGTGGTTAATGCACTACATTTGTGGTGATGCCAAAAACAGATACAAGCAAATATGTAATGGCTCTCCCACTTCACATCAATCTGTCCTCCCATTTCTCCTTGCAAACTGGATGTCGAAACAAAGCACTGCCTGGGAGCAAATGGCTTGGTGATTCGGATGCTAGATTGTGTTGCTGCTGTTGATCTGCCATCCCCAGATGCATGTGTTTTGAGAAAAAAATGACACAATGACACTGTCTCATCAATTTGCAGGCCCCGTTCAACTCAACTGCATATCCTGCATTGATATGCCTACTTGCCTCATGACACATCTAACAGTCACATTTTCCCAACCTTCTTCCTTTCTGGGAGAAGTGTATCCACATGCACAGCGCTGTACTCCAGCAGAAGATGCTTATGAGGCATCAAAGAAAAGAAATAAGAAATAAATTTGATGAAGGACCATTTACTCCACCCAGCTTTTGAGTATCATTGGGCGTCACACAGATAGCAACTTGGCCAGGAAGGAGCCTGAATTCGTTTGACTTGAGGATTTATACCTGAGCTGCCGGCACCGGGATGAGGGATGCCTCCCGGGGGACGGGGCTGAGAACCGAAGGGTTGTTGCCCTGCCAGACCCCCCTGTGGTAGGAGGGAGTACCCTGGGGGCGCCTGGCTGTGGGGCGGGGGATAGCCGACCGGGGCATAGTTGCTGACATTCGGGAATCCCGCCCCCCTCCCGACCCCTAGGTGATTCGCCGGCAAGCTGATGACAGGCTGGCCCGGGGATGATACGCCCGGCTGACTCGTCTGCTGACTGATCCCCGACGGCAGCACCCCTGGCTGGCCACCCCCCGCTTGTGACGGGCCAGGCTGACTCATCGGCTGGGAGGTGGGATGCGTCTGCAAACTCCCGGCGGGGCTGCACGCACATTCATAGATTTGAGTCCTTGCATGTTCAGCCGTCTCATTGTTGGACATCCCATGCCTGGATGGACAGCAGCCAAAACCCTCAATTCTTGAGATGTGGTTCCATGCGCTTGCTCTCCATCTTCGACTCTCAAAACTCTCTACGACGGATTAGCAATGCATGCCTTCAGCACTCATGACCGCTGCATCAATGATCGCACTTTAAAGCAGTTACTTATATGTAATGGCAGGGCACTGGGACTTGAAATGTAAATCAGAGTCTGTGTAGCTTCACCCAGCTATGAGGTGCCCTAAATTATAAGTCTGCACTTTAAGAGCAGATTGGCATGCACAAGTACCTGGCTGTGCTGTCTGGCGGCTTGGAGGCGCCCCCGTTCGCTGTGCCGCCTCCGGAGGGCGTTGCCGCAGGAGCGGAAGTTCCTCCCACCTTTCCCGGCGGTCCTGCCCAAAGGTGAGTTTCAGTCATGTGAACCAGAACACCCAGAGTGCACATTGTGGTCTGCAGGGATCCAGATTCCGTGTTGATTTCCGCAGACACTGACTGGCAAAAATCCAGGCGCATGCCTCAATTCAACCGCTGCCTTTCTCCCCAATTTTGTGCATGGACAGGGCAATCTTTCTCTCCAGCTCGGTGAGGCCCCTGGCTGTGGTGGCAGCCTCTCCACTCCAGAACCCCTCCCCCTTAGATCTCGCAGGAGCCGGGAGATGCTTACCATGAGGCTTCTGGCCATCGCTGGAGGGCGAGGGTGCGGGATTGGAGGCCCCTTGCTGTGGCTCCTGTTTGATGGGAGCGCTGGCGGGAGGTGGGGCCCCCGCTTCCACTTTCGCTCTCTTGGTATCCTGGGGCTGTGAGGACCGTACTTGTGCGCCGCTCCTGGTGTGGCTAACCCCTTGGGTGGATGGGGTTGCCTGGGGTTGCTGCTCGGTCTGTGTCTGTTGCGGGGATGGGGTGGTGAGAGTGTTGGAGGCAGAACGAGTCTTGCTATCCTTCAGTTGAGAGCTCATCACCGGAGCACATGAAGCTTGCAGGAACGGCCGACTTCTTCGGCCTGGCGATTCTTGGGACTGCCTACTTATATCAAGATGCCCGAAAGTCTGTCCGAGTATAGCGAAAGTTACTGATGAAAGTCTAGTATTTCTCTAAGTCCTACTCTTGTAGCCACATCAAAATAACAAAATGCCTCAAATCAATAATTAGATATTAAAACGTAAAACCTTCGCGGGATCTGTTTCGCTTTTCAACAAGAAAGCGACGTTTTGCTGCTACAAGAGCCAAGCTTTGAGATCGATGAACGTTTCGCTAGTGCCTGATGAAATTTTAATTTCGATTCTGCCACCCAAGCCTGCTGGTAAGATAAGGGCTCTCCTCCCGATGGCGAGAATTGACAGGGTGTTGCTGACTGCGTCGCCCTTCTGCACTGGGGTCAGTGCTAACCGCAGAAGCCTCTGCCCACACCGACAGCGCCGTGATCTTGGAGCGAGAGGAGTTCTTAGGAATTAGACTAAAGCAACAGCAATCATGTATCTCATGTACTACCTGGATGCAGCAGGAACGAGGGTTTACACGATGGAGGTAAGCAGATATGCCATATCATAGCAGCCGGGAGATGTATACTACAGTTAGCCACCTGATTTCAGCTTACTCCTGTTTTGAACACTCAGAGGACCCACATAGTTTTACTCCTGTGAAAGGGTTTGGCTGTGATGAATTATTGAGCCAAGATGGCAGACTGATGATCAATAACTGTCAATGAATGTGCAGAAGCATGCACCTGATGGCACGCCAACGCTCTCAGCCCACCCGGCGCGTTTCTCACCGGATGACAAGTTCTCGAAAGAGCGAGTGGAGTGCAAGAAGCGATTCAAGCTGCTGCCCACACAGCAGCCACCGTTGAAGCTTTAGGCTGGGGAACATGGACAGCAGAAGAGTGTCTTTGATTGAGAGAGCGAGTGAGAGAGTGAGTGTGAGTGAGTCAGAGAGATCAGAGGTGAGATAATAACGGTGTGGGAGAACGAGAGAGCCAGAGGGAGAGCGCGAGAGAGGAAAAAAGAGAGATTGAAAGACACATGCATGATGGAAGCTGAGTGGATCAACGTATCAGCAATAGCGTGTGAGAGAGAGAGAAAGAGAGAGTGAGAGCGAGAGTGCATGACTGTGAGAGACATGCACGAATTAAGGTTGAGCAGGTCATGGAAATGTTCAATCAAGAGGCACGGTGCAAGCTTAAAAGGTTAGGAGTTCTGTACCAAAGATTGCAGAATAGGAATAGAGCATCATAGAAGATCTGACAGCTTCTGGTATTTAGCTCTTCAGAGGTGTACTTGTACATTAAGTGTTCTTGTGCCAGTTCTCCAATCAATGCCAGGTCAACATGCTGAGAATTCCTACAGCAACAAATGGATCCCAATTTCATATCCTTTTCTTTACTATTGCACACTTTTTCTAACCCTACAATAGAACAGCTTTGAAGAGCAACAGAGTATCTTGTCAGCGGACCTAAGCATCTGCAGTCAGGAAGTCAGAGGGCAATGCGATCTTCTTCCCCTTCTCAAAAGCTGGTAGACCCCTGTAAGGGCATGTCTGGCAGCGGAAAGCATCCCCAAGACCACACTGCAGCGAAAGCATGTTCAGCCTGCTTCTCATCGTATTATACTTGCAAGCATATCTCAATTGACAGAATACCATGCACCTTGCGTATACTGACAACCCCAAATTTGTGATATTCGATATTTCTGCCTTTAAAGACTGCCTCTGAATAGCATTTCTCAGAGCACAAAGTGAGGCATCAAGCTCACAACAATTTCTGCTTATTGCACACCAACACTTCGTTCTGGAAGATAGCTTTCACGTCGTGATATAGGTGAAACCAATGTTCCTAATGGCAAAAGAGGACCTTCTTTCATGTGAAAGAGAGTGTGGAGCAAGGGGCTTACGCTGCCGCATCCAGACTGGGGATTTTCCAACATCTCCGGTGTGAGATCAACCTTCTCTATGAGGCCCTCTGCCCGTCCACACGTGCAATTTTTGCACGCCTTCTTGGTCGTGGCCACCCCACAGTCCACTGCACCACCAGCCGGGCATCCGACCTATTTTTTCTCATAGGCCAACTTTCTGTGGCTCCAACCATTTATTCACATGCTTGTGATCAGACCACCGGACCCTCACAAAGATATTCTCATGACTTGGAGACATCCGGCAGTGTTTCCCTCTTTTTGTGGGCGTGGCAGTCTCAAAATGTGACGATTCTCCTCTTTCTTCTTGTCCTCAGAGCGAACACGCTTGGGGTGTCAAGTGCATCCAATCTCATATTAAGACTTTTGAGGCTGCGAACCTCTTCGAGAGCATTCCTGTATAAAATCAGAATCTTTCCTGAATCAAACAATCCTCTTTGAGAGCATCCGTGGACACCCTTCCAGAAGTGACCAATTTTAATGCAAAAAATAACAATCTCTGACCTTCAATGCAAGAATCAACACTCTCTGAGAATCAATGACTGTACCCAGGGCAGGCCTCTGCAAATCCTCCTCTGTCAGCAGCTCGTCGTCGTCCACCAGCTCCTCCCCCGCATCCATCTCCAGGGCCCACGCCTTTTTCGCCCCCGGCTTGGCTACTCCCCGGCCCCCCCGCAGATTGAGGGGTGCGCTGCTCCCGGACTGCCACGCCGGCTTCTGTGCCTCCACCTGGCCAGCAGAAATAATGCAATTCAATCCTGTTCATGTACAGTGCGAAAGGCTTTGGGCTACACTCAGTCTGTCTGCTGGTGGTGGAAAGTGACAAATTCACTTTTGATCAGTCTACTGCAAATTTCTGTGTGCACTTGGTGGCCGCAAATCTTTGTATGAGACCTGAATGAAGTTTCCTTGAGGTTGTGGGGTATGAGATAATGATGGACCATGGAGAAGACTATTTGAAGGTTGGACGGATGTTGTACATCCTCTGGTGGCAACTTGGGATACAATGGACTTGAATGGTTGATTGGAAGAACTCTGGACTCAGATTCAGGCCACAGCATTTTTACTTCTGTGGGTTGCTGGAAGGGTTTCAATCCAATTCTGCTTGTGACTGAGAGCATTTGCCAGGTTACTCAAAGCACAGATCTCTGGCAACAGATGTTTCCGAGAAGTCCAAAGTCCGACACTCAGAAGGAAGGGGAACAGTACCATAGCGTCGCCGTTGGGAGAGATGGCTGTCTTGCAGCCTACAAATCCCGCCAGAATCAATCTCTTCTCCAGAGCTTCAGTGTCCTGCGCAGTTGTCCATGATTCACAGAACATTCCAGAGCAGCTATTCCACTGGAAATATTGGACATTGCTGCCTGCTCAGCCGCAGGATTCCATCATGAGTGATGCTGTACCTCGTGACCCTTCTCCACGATCGTCAGAGTGCCACTGGGTGCCAAAGTGCTGTGCAGCTGTGCCAAAAGCTGTGCATCGTGGGCTCCAGTCTCTTCTGTGAAGGAGAACGCGATGCTGAACTTGGACTCCGGCAGTGAGCCTTTCTGAAGGAGCCTCGAGCTTGTGGCTACAGTTATTGTGTCGAGCTGCGCTACGCCACCGTGCAGGATGCTGGTGAGGGCGCTCCCGTCCACGAAAGGTTGGGATGATACAATCAGAGTCTTCGCCATCTTTGAAATGGAAAAGGTCTTCACGGTCAGATAAAATTTGTGCACCAACTGGTGCTCTTCACGTCTGATAAGCGAATACGAGAAGTTCACAGCCTGTGGAATTGGTGGAAAGCATTTTGCTTCACCACGCCAAACACAGACAATGCAGAGTATGATGCAAGGAACCGCGAGCTTTTCGGGGCGCACAGCTTTGCCTGTGGCCCAGCACCCTGCACACACACACGGGAGGGGAAGCTCGTTGCCGTGTGCCGAACGTGACCTTTCCAGGAATGCTGGCCGATCATGTTCAAGGACTGTCCCTGCAGATAGGTGTAGCAGTACGGCGACCCGTGCTTATTTTGAGATGGCAGACGCGCCTGTTTTGCCTTTGCCAGGAGCCAAGGTAAGCCTCTGTATGTGACGTAGAGTGACTGATTTTGAGCTGTTTACCGTCGTGTCGCCGGCACCTGTTCGAAACAATTGATCAGTCTGAGGCAGCCACCGGTCTGATGCCAACGTTCAAATTCCACTGTTCGTTCGCGCAGCTTAGATCGTGTGACGTTGGATCAATCATGAGCACCTGCAATCAAGTATCTTGGATGCATGACCAGAGATCAGAATGATTAAGCAACTCAGGCACAATATTCCCTGGAGGGACCAGATTTCATTCCTCCCGGCATTTCAATGCAGGGAGGTGGCATGGAGACGGTTGGTGATGTCATGACATTCAAGAAGATCTTCTTTGTGAGGCCAGATACCACCATCGATGAAGGTACTTGCTCTCCAACTCCTCGCTCCAACTTGCACCGCTGTTGATTTGTCTGTCGGTGTATCACATGAAATCCATCAGGCGTTTTCTCACTCAAGTTTCTATCACTGCAGCTTTGGAGATACTGGTGAACAACAAAATATCAGGCATGCCGGTTCTGGACAGCAACGATAAGCTGGTACGTCCTGACAGCCTTGCCACCTATTTTGCTCTGCTAGCGCACCACTATCCACGGCAAAATGTGGACGCTTTAAGGACCAGCTGCATCTGCCCCTTGGAAAGGAAGTCAACTTTTCTGGGGGGGGGGGTGGAGTGCGAGAGACAATGCCAGGGATTTAGGTGGCAACAGGCTCTTGACAGGATTTGGTGCAGGTTGGGGTAGTCTCAGATTTCGATCTGTTGTCTCTGGACCACATTTCAGGGGAGCGGAAGACCAGCGGCATGTTCCCTGACATCACAACCGACTGGCCGGCGTTTGAGGAAGTCCAGAAACTCATCCTGAAAAACCACGGCAAAGTGTGAGGCCCTACTCCTTGCCAGGCTATTCTCCTGTCTTGCCAGAAAGGGCTGCCCTCTCTTCAGATCTTCATGGGACAAAGACAGAATTAAAAATTTGCTGTCCACACGACGCAATATCATGACCCCATCTGGCATGATCATGGCCTTGGACGCCGATGTGCCTGCCTATTTGCAACAACAGCTCCAGGTGCTGTCTTGTTGTGGATCTTGCGCGCAACGAAGCTTGAATATGGCCAGCTGTATGTCTCACAAGCTTTTCCGCCCCACCACATTTTCTGCCCCTGAAAGTGAACCTCTGCAGGGTGGAGGACGTGATGACTGCGGACCCCGTGACGGTCGACAGGGGCACCTCCCTGGAGAAGGCGGCGCGCCTGCTGCTGGACAAACGCATCCGCCGCCTGCCGGTGGTGGACGAGAACCTCAACCTGGTGGGCATGTTCAGCCGCGGGGACGTGATCAGGGCGGCGCTCAAGGCACGGAGCCTCATCCGCTCCGTGATGGCCTCCCAGGACCCCGAGGTGGAGCCGTGAATTTGCCCATGGGTTTGGGTGGCTCTGCCGTTGCACTTTGCTTCCCCCAGCCCTGGGGGAAGGCAGACAGGAAAGCGGGCCGATGAGGTGGCAGTGGCATCTCTGATGCCTGCGTACGGCATTCAATAGGGGTGACATACCAAGGTCTGTGCATGGCATTTGGTGGGGGATGGTTGGTAGTTGTGGGCAGAGGCAGGATAGCTGCTGTTGAGTAGTGCGTTTGAAACGCGCAGCAGCATACATGACTCCCTCTGCCACTGTGGCCATCTGCCCAGCAGGACAGCACTTGATTATGATTGACAATGGAATGTATAAAAGTCCATAGCTCAGTAGGAATGAGGGTGCTTTCTTGACACATACTAGGGGTCGTTGGATGCATAGCAGCAAATGCCAGATTGTCTGTATCCACAGAAGTATCTGCGGGAAGGAGCCAGGAACAATCACGGTCCACTCTGAACGTTGCCTACAATTTCTTTGAAAACATTGGTTGGACTTGAGCTCAAGAGCCCCCTCTCCAATGCATATCACCCCCCACGGCCTCCAATATAGCCAGGATTCTGGACATGGGGTAGCAGGGCTGAATTCTGTGGAATGGCCGTTTGCGGCAGTCCAATGGCTGATGATTCTGGCTGGCGCCTGTTGCGCATCAAATTTACAATTACTTGGGACTCCTTGCTCTTACAACAAGGAATTCCAGGTTCAACACAGAAGCAGAGTGCAGAAGCAGCCCACTCAAGTGTCAGAAGTCCAACAGTCTGCCTGAGACACTCATATCACCCTGATGAATCGCACATCATCAGCCCGTGTATCACCACGATATGGAAGCACTGGCAGCAATGCACCTTTCCTCAAGCTGCCCATTACCTGAATGTCCTAGCCTAGCATCCTTCAATATAATACACAATGTTTGATCATTCAAGCGGAATGGCAGCCACTCGGAGCTTTACTACGTAGCAGATCTAGCATCCATTCAGAGGTGTACAGGTTTAAGACCCCCTTCTAATGGTACAGATTTAAGTTCATGCCACTTTACCAGGGCAGATTTTACGTGAAAGGTTCAGCATATCAGTTCATGAGTGGGACCAGTTCCACGACAACCCCCAACCAAAAGCACGGGGGAACACTGCCTAAAGCAGTCCAACCTCCAGGTGACCCGCACGGACATAATTTGCAAAGTCTCCTATCCACAGTCCATGGTCTATGCTTCACAGCACCTCAGCCTCGGCCATGGGCTGCGAAGGCGGCTCGTGGGACGACCTTGCGGGCGATGGCTTGATGGGCGATTTGGTGGGGGACAGCACGGGGATGGGGGGCTTCTCCTGGTGCTGCAGGCTCTTCAGCAGACCCGCCAGGCGCTGTATGGCCACCTCCAGCTCCTCCTCCCGGGCGGTCACGAAGGACAGCCGGACGTAGGGGCAGGGCGTCTTGCTCTCGGGGCCCGAGTGACGGGCCAGCCTCCCTGTGAGAAATTGGACTGAGCATGTGGATCCTCTCTTTGGGCTTGGGAAAGGAGGTGTATCGTTCAGGTGCTGTGGCAAACAATATGTGGAGAGCTACTGCCAAGTATAAGCTAGATCAGGAGAGTACTTATCAGGGAATTTCATGAGTTTGGTGGAGGAGCGACCCTGGTCTTAGACGAAAACACGCAAACTCCAAGTCCTTCAGCATCTGGACGTGAGTGGGGTCACATAAGGAGTGGTCACTTGCGAGATACAATGAGATGCAGCCCCCATTTCCCCCAAGAGTCAAGGTCAGCAAGCGAGTAGGATGGGGGAACTCACCCTGCACAAATATGAATACCTGCAAAGAAGGTTGATGGGTGGTTGAGAAGGGGGGAGGG
>QAXI01000425.1:731317-876224 GCA_004335615.1 Chloroidium sp. JM
GGGGGGTCACCGGGCACCACGATGACCTTCGCCGACTCCAGCTCCCCCAGGATCTGGGAGGCGTCCTCGAACCCTCGTAGCTTGACCCACAGGAACATGCCCGCCTCCACGGGCGCCCAGTCCGCCAGGCCGGTCAGGTGGCGGTCCATTGCGCCCATGATGATGGCGGCGCGGCGGGCGTACTGCTCCTGCAGCCCCATGATGTGCTGCTCAAACCCGGCCTGGCCCATGTGAGTCAGCATGGCACCCACCGTCACCTGCAAGGGGGGAATTTTCAGATGCACCTCCGAGAGGTCGCAAGGTCTGTCCAGGCAATGATTCGGAGGAGCAGGAATTTTTCGATGTGAAATCAGGCAGCATCCTTTGTGTCCATGACAGCCGATTGTCATGCTCGAACTCGCAAAGTGAAGTGCGCAATTATTCTATTGCCGGGAAGCAATGGAGGTGCAAGGTTTTCAGCGCTGCTGCTGCCGGGGAATTGTTGCAGTACCTGGGACAGTGAGCAAGCCCCCATGGCCACGCCATGGAAGTGGAACAACACTTTTTGGATGACATCCGGATGAGCGGTCATCCAGCTCAGCCTCACCCCTGGCGCCAGGCACTGCAGGTGTAGGAGCACAGATCAGCAACCGTCGGAAATGATTCCTCATGGAGCTTTGCATAGGACTTGCTGCTCCCAGACCTCTCTGGCGGGTGACAATCTAGAATTTGCCGTCCCTGCCAAGTTGTTGCTGAGCAGCGTTCTTCCTCTCACCTCCACCCCCTCTCCCCTCCCTCAGGGCACAATGCTCGCCAAATATCCACACAGTAGAGGCCAATCAAGTGCAGGGCAGACAAGAAGTGGAGTCTTGTCTTGCAACAGGAGCTGCCAGACATTCTTTCTCAATTTCAATTCCAAGCGCCTGTGACTGCTTCCTCACTAGCCTTGCGCCGGAACAGTCAGGCATTTGTCTAAATGGATGCTGGAAGGGGGAAGGGGGTGTGCCTTGGAAAAGCTGTCGAGGCGAATGACTCGCGAGTGTGTGTCCAGGGAGAGGTAGCTCTCCCCAAGATTACTCAACCCACGGGGCGCCTCCCCAGCCTTGTACTGCAGGTAGAAGTACGGGTCATCCTCTATGATCAGCAGCCCGAACCGGTGGCAGATGGCGTAGATCTCGTGCTTCCTCTCGGCGGTCTGGGTGGCCCCTGCAGGGTGACAGCCATCATCATGAATACGAAATGAGTTTGCTGAACAGAGTACTTGAGATTGGATTTGTTAAACGTGGAATTCCTCGATGGTTATAAGAGGAAGCTCTCAAATCATATGTAAGGATTGTGATTGCAACTGGCTCTGAAGGGTGGGGACATAGAATAAGGGATGGTAGCAGGTGAGAGGAATCCTACCGGTGGGGTTCTGGCCGACGGGGATGGTGTAGAGCAGCTTGGGCATCTTGGCACCACTGGCCTGCGTCTTCTCCAGGGTCTCCAGCAGGTGCCCCGGAATGATGCCGTGCTCGTCGATCCTGATGCCCACCGACACGAAACCCATGGGAATCACCAGGGACTCGGGCACGTGCGGGTAGGTGTACTCCTCGCACAGGATAGGGTCCCCCGGATCCATGAACAGCCTCATCAGCATCTGCATACGCCCTCAACCTCTGATCTCTTTTTCTTTTGCGTTGCGTTGCGCATTTCTGTGCGCAATTCCCAGGGATCCTGGAGTTGAGCTGAGAGGATACGACGGCCATGAAAATTTTCTAGAGGAAATCTGCCATCTGGCTGCTGTAAAGTCAAGAAAATTTAGCTGGCTCTACCAGGTGGATGTCAGCAGAGGCAGATGCAACCTGCCAAGAATCCACCATTCGCAAATTACAAGAGAGATGGGGACATGGATACTGATGATGCCTTGTATAACACCTGCGAATATCTGGCACCTCATGAACCTTTTAGATGTCAGGCTTCAAACAAAGTCTCTGAGTGAGCTGCCTGGATTCAAGATGTGTCGATGAGTCAAATTGGGCATGGCTGGAGGAGGAAAGATCGGCACCTCAATGGAGTAATTGCTCCCTCCAGTGATGATTATGTCATGCTCGACGGTGGGGTTGTGGAGGTTACGGGTGTGCTCTGTCACCCACTTCAGCAGTGGTGGGTACCCCTTCATTGTCAATCCATACTGCTGCGCATGAACCATCTGCATCCAATAGTGACGGCTGACTTGGGTGGGCTGCTGTCATCAATCTTTAAGCATTTATGCTTTCATGGGGGGATTTTGGCTTGCGCATCTGCAGGGTCTGGGTGCACCATCTATTTCCAGATGTTGCTCTATTTGCAGGTAGAATTTTATTGATGAGAGCTATCATCATGGGCCCTGGGCGCATGCAGGGGTGCAGGGCCTATCAGATAAAATGTCTGACAGACAGACTTGCAAAATGTCTGTTGTGACTGCAAGTCACAATGCGCTTTGCAATGGTGCTCTATCCTGGAAATGTGTCAATCTGACACTTTGGAACACTATGGAATAAATGTGTCTAAACCCAGACTTGGAAAGGGCTGTCAGGCCAGGCCTACCTCCTCTTGGTCTGCGATGTCGATCTTGGTCCCGTCCTTGAGGGTGAGCTGGATCGCGCTGAGGGGGAACGCACTGGCGGGGGGTAGGCCGCCGTGCAAGGGGATAATGTCCTCCATGCCTGTGAAGGCGGTGGCCAGCTGCCGCAGACCCGGGAGGAGGCGCAGGTGGCCTTCCTTGCTCCACATCTCCTCAAAATTGACTGCTGTTGGGGCCTGCAATACACCTTTCCTCAGCAGAACAGGAGGCACTGGTTTACTGTCTCCTTCCCTGTTGCTTCCGAGGCAGACAAAGGACGCATTAGCTCTTCCTTAAGCTCAGTATTTCAGCATCGCTTTCTTTCATTAGAATGCTCTGGATCGAGAAGACGACGTGTGTCGCACGGTCGTCCGACATAGAGCGTAAACACTTCGAGGGTACTGGTGTAGTGTTGAGCATGGTAAGATATGGGAACCATACCCGAGGAGCCTTTGGAGGCGTTCTGGCAACGGCATTGTTGCTGTGACTCCGTAGCGTGCCCACCATGCTGTCGGACCGGACCTCCGAAGAGGTGCTGGGTGCACCTGAGTCCGATGTCTGATGTGGCAATCTATTTTGTGTTGTCAGGAGAGATGCACTCCCTTCTTCTTTCTGAGAATAGCAACGAGTACTGCTGACATCATTCAAATTGAAATGTCCGTAACGGAGCAGTACTGGGGCGCGAAAACAGCAATGAACTAGGCCTGTTGAAGGCGACGTGTTGTTTCTACGACTGCAGGAAGCTCTTAAGTCACAGGAAGAAGCAACTTTCGGTGCTGGCAGTATCATCATGCAATTGCTGCTTCGCGAAAGTTGACGAGGCAATTCCTTTCTTTCCTTTTTGTTGACTGGTCGAACGGGGTTCCACGTCAGGCTGCTTGCTCAGCCAGTAAAGGCGGGAAGGGAGAAGAGGGGTGGAAAGGGGAGAATGAAGAAGAGGTGATAGTAAAATGGTGATGTCAGTGCTTGCCAGAGGGTCTAAAAGGGGCATATAATGGACTAATGTTGATGTCTCCTCTCCTTTCCGGCGCAGCTCAGAGAGCACTACTCATGCAATAACTAAATGAACACCAATTTTCCGCTACCTAGAGTGCAAAAACCTTCCTCACGACTTCCAGAGAGTGGCATGAACGTACCAATCAAGTCAGATAGAGGAGGGTGGTGAAGTCTGTGGCAAAAGTCTCAGAGCAAGTATTTCAGCTCACAATCAAAATCTCACTGACAGCCAAGCATCTGCACTAAACAACATCGAGCAGCGCTGATCAGATCTTCCAGGTGATTGGCTCTTTCAGCGGAATGTAGACGCTCTTGGTCTGCACAGGGAACACAGGGTGAGAGTCAGTCAAGAAATCTAGGCCAAGAAGACAGGTCTGTAAATGCCTGCTGAAAAAGCTGTTGAGGTGTTGTATGTATGGGTGATGCACAAGCCAAACACATTTCTGTCATCATAGCAAGAATTGTCACCTGTGTGTAGTGTGCAAGGACTTCGTCGCCATGCTCACGCCCGATTCCACTCATTTTGTACCTGTAGTAGTTGCAGAAGATACTAAAGTGAGTCATTAAGGACCAGAGCTGAATCAGATGGTGATGGTACAAGCCAGAATTGTACTGGGTTATACAAGTGCTGAAGCCAGGTTGAATGTATAAGCAGTCATATCAATGAAATGAGAAGTCAGAATAAGGAGCAGACAGTCCTCACCCGCCGAATGGCACTCCAGTGTCAAACTGGTTGTATGTGTTCACCCTGCATGCACAGAATTGCAGTTGCGAAACCATGTATGGAAGACACATGGCATCGAGTCTGGTGTGATGGCGAGGACTCGACACAAAGAAAGACAGTGAATTGAGCAATCTGCGTGTCAGATTCAAGAGCAAGAGGCATACCACACTGTTCCTGCCTTCACAGCGCGAGACAGAATATTGACAGTGTCCACATTCTTGGAGAAGATGCCACACGCAAGGCCGTACTCAGAAGCATTGGCCCTCTCAATGACCTGCAAATTCAAAACAAATGAATTTGCAGGGAACTGGAGAAGATGCACGAGATCTTTTGCCCACCTCCACACATCGTGATGGACCTCTGATTGTATGAACGACAAATGGTCTGACCGACTATCTTGTGGTACTTGCATGCTGGTGAGCGGCGCAGAAGGTAGGGGGTGAGTCACTGACTAAGAAATGTTGGAAGATGGGGGCGAGTACCTCTTCCAGGGTGTCCCACTTCAGAATAGACTGCACAGGTCCAAAGATCTCGTCCTTTGCGATGGTCATGTGATCTGCGGGCCACACAGCACTCAGCAGTCCACATCAGACGGCAACCTTCCTCATCTCAGAAAAGTGCAAAGTCTTATTACACCCTGTCTCAACAGAGAAATCCTTTGCTTATTTGCCTATCGTGTCCCCCACGATGTCCCCGTGACAAAAATCCTTACTCATCCTCAGCCTCCATTCCCTCCCCCTTGCACCAGATCACACCCTGGCCAACCTGACAGCTAAAGGGGCAACGGCAGTAACAAAGTTGCTGTTACAAACCATGTTCAGCTCATAGACAGATGTGCTGAATAGCAGGTGCGCGCACCTTGAACATCGCTGAAGACGGTGGGCTGAACGTAGTACCCCTTGTCCCCGTGCCTGCCACCACCTGTCTGCAATTTGGCCCCGTCCTTCTCACCGCTGCTGATCATCTCCAGGATTTTGTCAAACTGCTCCTTTGAGACCTGCACCGAGCTCAACATAGTAGGCTACTGCATTGCTGCGGGGCAAACAGGAGCAACACAGATGTATACACATCTAAGGTGGCTACAGGGCCACAAGCTCTTCTTGGAGACATCTGAAAGGAGCTCTCACCTGAGGCCCCTGCTCTGTGTCAGCATCAAAGGGGTCCCCAACCTTCATTTTCTGGGCCCTCTGTGTCGCCTTCTCCACAAACTTGTCATATATGCTGCACAAAGGCCCTCACAAAATCAGCACAACAGCACCAATGCCTGGTGTCAGATCTGTGCTTTCAAAAGCAAAAGGAGTAATCATCTGGGTCTTGTTTCTCGCTCTCAAGTCTGCCAACAAATCAGGCAGCAGATGAGCAATAAAATACAGAGGATAATCTCTCTTGGTGAAACGCTGCAAAACCCGGGCAATCATGACATTGCTGCACCTCGAATAAGTGGCGACAGTACCTGCTGTGGACAAAGGTGCGAGACCCTGCTGTGCAGCACTGGCCGGCGTTGAAGAAGACCTGCACACACTTCCATCAGCAACTGCAGGGATTCTTGGCATCCATTGTCAGAGGGTGTATCAATTAATGCCCTAAGCTATCCACGATAAGCTCAATGCTGGTATTTCCTCTATGAAGCCATTTTGCATGGTTCATGTCTACTAATCACCAGTGTCCACCGCAGGCAATTCCTGCCAAAATTGACCGGCACCTAGAAAGTTAAGAATCAATACCATCAGTTCAAGGCCAGAGGGTATTTAACAGGAGGGAAACCCGAATTAATCCATATACTTGTGTAGAGATTGTCTACTCGAAGTGCAAACAGAAAATTTGGACTCTCCCTTGATGTGAGAATTACCACCCCTGCCTGCGTCAATCCCGGCACTGAAGCATGAGACATTCGTGCAGCTGTGAATGATGACTTACTGCCTGGTGGGCTGTCTCCACCGCTTCGTCCAAGTCTGCGTCCTCACACACGATGAACGGGCTCTTGCCACCCAGCTCCAGGGTCACCGGCTTGATGCCTTCTGCGGCTTGCTGCAAGATATCCCAATAATCTACCATTTGACACATTTGCTGTTGGCTTCAACATCCCAATCAGGGTGCAGCGAAGACATTCCCTCACTCAAGCGATCGATTTGTTCTCTTACCTTCATGATGATCTTTCCAACCTCTGTGCTCCCGGTGAAGGCAACCTGCAAAAATCATGCTCCTGTCAGCGATCCTGCTTTCAGCGCTGGCACTGCATGAGAATTGCCTGTACAATCCACTTCAAATCTCAACCACAGGCATAGGCGCAGCAACAGTCGAGAGGAAAGGTTATTCAGGAACCCTACTTTGTCAACGCCCTTGTGACTGGACAGAGCATTCCCGGTGGTGGGTCCATCTCCGGGGATCACATTCAGAACGCCAGGAGGAACCCCAGCCTCCAAGGCCAGCTCCCCAATGCGGAGGGCAGACAGGGGGGTCTGCTCTGCCACTTTCACCACCACTGTGTTGCCTGTCAAGGAAAGAAGATAATTCAGGAGGGACTTAGAAGCCTGTGTACCATTTTTGAGAGGTTTCGTTAGTTTAGAAATTTGCAGTCTCGCAGAAGAGCAGGGGACATGTATTTGAGTGAGGGCTTGGTATTTATAAAAAGCAGATCGACAATATCCCTGGCGTTCGTTGACTTTGTAATGGCTTAAATGCTTGAAGGTGTACTGCATAGATTGCTGCTCCACAGCAGAATCCTGCTTTCATTCATGTGCAAGGCAGGGCAGCAGAGGGCAGGTGAGGCATATGGCAGGGTCATTAAAAAAGCGCACCCGCACACAAGGCTGGTCCGATCTTCCAGGCCATCATCAATGCTGGGACTGCAGTGCAAAACGATGATTGGCATGGCATCTTCCAGGCAGCTGGCCCATGCACCGAACATGCACTCAAAGAATGACACACTTGCATGCAGCACAAGAGATAGCTTCAACACTTTGGAGGCAGTCACTTACAGTTCCAGGGGATGATCTGGCCGACGACCCCTGCACATACATAAATCATTCAATCACAGTGCATGCTGTCCAAAGACGTCTGTGCTGTAGGCTGCAACACCTTCCCATGTTAGAAGATCTGCCTTGCATTCCAGGCTCATTGCTCAATGTTACATGAAATATCTAGACTTTTCTCAGGTATATTGAAGCAGCCCCTTTGCTGTGCTCTGAATTTCATGGCACACACGTACTTGTAATAATTCAGTCTGAGCTTTTGCTTGCTGTGCAATGCCTTTGCAGCGTACATTCTTGAGAGGAGATCTCCAAGCCCACATTCCCTCCTCGAGGGCCCTTGACCCTTACCCCTGGGCCCCCTCGTCATGTTCGGTCTGCATGCAGTTGATTTGCACGGGGAAGGGGTAGGGATTGGGAAAGGCTGAGTGACTCACCAAGGGGCTCTTTGTAGACAGTGGCTTGCATGTTGCCACTGGTGGGTGCAATCTTCCCGAAAATCTTGTCAGCCCACCCGGCGTAGTATCTGATGTGCTCGATTGCCTGCGCAGCAAAACTCGGCATTCTTTGGGAAAATCCCCCAGCTGCTGGAAACTCGGCTATGGCTTCAATTCGGAAAGAATCACTGGAAGGTCAGCATGAGCAGTGAGACTCTACAACTGATCCAATTCATGATTACATTCTGGAGCGTACCAGTGGGAAATCTCCGGCCTTTGCAACTGACACAGGCTTGCCATTGTCCAAGCTCTCTAACATGGCCAACTCTTCGATGTTTTCCTGCACATGATATAAAAAGAGGTGATCATACAGCATGGATCACACTGTGGAGGGTCTTCTGCCTATGATGCAGGCTTTTCGGCCTCTCATCTTGGATACGACGTGGAATTTAGCACAGTGTTCAGGATCAAAGCCAGAATGGACATTGCAGTGCAGTGCAACGGTAACCAGCAATTGCATCTGAATTGCCAAACCAAGACACATTTCATGCTTGGTGGGGATGAGACTGTCCTGGGCATGTGAGAAGGGGGATAGGGAAATCAAAAATAATTGTCAGAAGCCAAAGACATGATCATTTGAGGGAAAGCAATAAAATAGTGGAGGATGATACCTCCAGCAGGTCTGCAAATTTGTACAGAACGGTTCCCCGCTCTCTGCCTGCGATACCCATCCCACCGTTTAGCACCAAGCTTAAGAGTCAGGGAAGCTTTACATGTCCCCACTCCGAATCCCTCACAAATGTCAAGCAAAGATCTCACCGCTCATGCGAGGCCATGGTCCCTTGTCGAATGCCTGCATAGCAGAATCTCTTCACTTGTCTTCAGAGAAGGCACCAGTGACAATCTTCAAGCAGCCAGGACTGGCCCATGAATTCAAACGCAGTCGTTTGTTCAGGAAATGCTGAATGTTTCGCCCACCATGCATGAATGCACCCTATATTACATTCCAAAGTGTCATTAAGCTGTAGAATGAGGCGCCTGTGGTAGAAGCAAGGTAATGCAATGCGCATCCTGCCTTCTTGCCCCTACTTCCCTGTTCTCCCTACTTGCACGACCAAAGGGCACAACTATATAATTCCTACTGGCAGGGTGAGAAAGAGCAGAGGGACAGTATGCACCAAAACATGGATTGCTACACATTACGCGAACAAGTGAGCAAGCTTAGGTTGAACACAAGAAAGGCTTTCAAAATGCGGTGGTATGGGAAACAAGCACCTTGCGTGCTGCCTTGACTGCAAGGTCCACATCCTCGGCCTGAGCTTCCGCAACTTCAATCAGCATCTTGCCAGTCCTGGGGTCCTCCGTCCCAAACACCTTGCCCGACTTGGCATCCACGAACTTGCCATCGATCAGCAGCTGCACATTACCAGACTCGATTCAGTGGACTCTCATGAATTTGGGTGTGTTGTGACACCGTCCTTGTGCTGGTCCAGTCTCTGAGATGATAGTGGGCTCTCATAGGTTTTAAGCATGTCTCCTACCCAGATTCGCCTGTGGCGACATGACGCTGTCGGTACATCAGAAGTCATTTGCACATTTGCCGCAGACGACCCTGAAGTCAGAAGGGACTTGTCCCTTGTAAGTTCCAGCAAGAAGCAAGGCGATTGACGCAGCATCTGTTGCCTTGGCCCACGAATATCCATCTCTACACTCGCTTGAACCCTTTCAGAAGACATACGTTCTGCTGTAGTATCCAATCTGCTGTTCCTATTCTTCCCGCAATATGAAAAGATGTCCTCAATGCAAGACGCAAAAAATGCACCTTGGGCTTGACCCGGCTCAGAACATCCTTCAGCTCGGCGGTGAGATCCGTCTCAGTCTTCTCGACGGTGGCTGCATTCACCATGTACGCCCGCCTCACAGCTGTGAGGCCCCTGGAGGGGATGCCGATGCTCTGGGGGAAGCTTGAAATCCTAGCTGGCTTTTGAGGTGCTGCCAGGGGTGTTGCAGAAGCACTTGGACAGGCCTTCACCAGGCAGTCCGCCTTCACGAGGCCCAGCATTGTACTGCAGCCAATCTCTCGGTCAAGACTGACCCTTCGCATGTAGTCTGCACCATCTCAAGAGGCCGCATAAGTGAGCATGCCAGTGTACCAGAAATTTTGCGGTGTGAGTTTCAGAGGAGAGGCATTGGACGCGATATAAGATACACGGCGTTTATTAGATACGTCAACCGAAGTCTTTGGCTTGACTCTACCATATTACGTTTGTTCAGCTTGCGGCATGCACAAAGGACGTTTTGAGGAGCCGCATACCTCATGAATGAAGCTCTCTATGAATGAATAATCCTCCAATTGCGAAGAATGCTGAGGCAGATTATCCAACGCACGTCGAATTTTCACTATTGGTGACGTCCTTGACTAAGGCCTTGACTAAGCTCAACGCCCACCAAACGTGGGCTCTCACTGTTGAGCACGGTCACCCCCTTGCAGTATAATCCCTGAGCTCTGCTCTATACTGTCGCCGCTCACACTCTGTCAACCTGAGAACTTCAACTTAGAAGGTGTTAGGCCTCCCTCGATGCACAAAGATGTGAAAGGGTTGCAGGCAAGGGCGGCACCTTTTAAGCTTCCTCACAAGCCACTGCTAGAAGCTGGTGAGAGCCTTTGAATTGCATTGCCATGATGATCGACGAATCAGCTTTGGGTTCGGGTAGACGGACAGAGAGGGGCAGGGCAGGCATTGTAGAGGAATACCAAGAAATCGAGGTGCTGTCAGAATCAGGGTTGTACACTATGTCCTCTACTACAACAATCATGCAGGAAATGAAATGTATGTTGCTGGCAAGCAAATACATAGTTCAGCCACAACTCCACATTCACCTCGGGAAACAGCTTTACCAATTGTCTCTGCAACACTGTGTAAACAAGCACCAGAATCAGCAAGTGCGACATGCCTGCAAGTTGAAACCTACCGCAGTCTCTGCGAACCCTCAGACGCAGCATCCTAATCAATCAGCAACACATTCTCAACTCTGGAAGTCAAACATCGTTTTCACTGCGATGACAGGTGAATGTAGTTATAACTTTTGCAGAAGGGCGACTCGAATTTCCTTTCAGGTAGGTACAGGCTACATTCGCAGGAATATTTGAGACAAGCTTTTGTCCACTTATCTCAGGCTGAAATCAGCACACCGTTGTGATAGATTCCTACATCATTTGCTATTTGCAAGCAATGCAAACAGCACCATTGCAGATCGTCTCAAATGCTGTCATGATTTTGAGAGGTGTTCCCAAGATTGCAGCATGGGCAAAAAAGCCCGCCTGACCTGGTGGCTGCTGCCTCAGTCAAAAGCCAATCCATATTTTCGGCAGAAAACCGGCATCTCTAGCTTCAAACAAAAGATAGACTATGTTCATGTGGCTGGCCTAGCCCTTGAGTGTGTCCGATGAGTTTTTTGGGTAGGGCGACAGGACACGCTCTAACAATGCATCTACCGGCCAAAACAGCACAGGGAAGGAGTGGGGTGCGTCATCCTTGGACTTCGTGAATTGAGGCAATCTATCACTGTGGTTCAAGTAATCAAAGCGGGGTCGTGAGACTCCC
This sequence comes from Chloroidium sp. JM, assembly GCA_004335615.1. Lineage (NCBI taxonomy): Eukaryota > Viridiplantae > Chlorophyta > Trebouxiophyceae > Watanabeales > Watanabeaceae > Chloroidium > Chloroidium sp. JM. The sequence continues at coordinate 742,612 of QAXI01000425.1, forward strand.
ACATCACCAGCAAGGGTACAAGTCTGGAAGAGTCGATACAGAGCAAGCGGAGGAGACCACGTGCTTCGATCGCTCAAAAGTAGTGAGGTATTGAGGGTTGTGGATGAACAACCCAACAATGCCTGTGAGATTGGAAACGTAATGATTCTCAAATGCATAAACATTGGCTCCCAATCATATAAACGGTGGCTCAGTGATGAAGCACGGCCTGCAAGAATTTCTAAAGCTTGTTTGGGCAACTCACACGGCAGTGGGTCGCAAAAGCCGCTGGCAGCGGCTAGGGGGGTGTTGCATTGGAAAGGGGTCTCGCTGGTGTCCCCCTCATGAGGTCAAAACTCCTCTTTCAGCAGGTAGGCGTCCTCAATTTTGCAGTTCATTCCAGGCATGATGCACTCAGCCTGCACCCAAAGCAACAACAGTGGCAAGCTGGACCATCTGTAGCAGATGTTGGGGCTGTCATTGATGCTGGATGCCTGATCCACTCCCTCCCGACAGGTTTGGAACAGGTATCACAACTATTCACTGCTCGCCTGGTTGTGCTTCACAATGCCATTGAAAAAAAATTGGGTCAGACATTTCCGCAGCAATCATCTCTGGCATCTCGAGGCAGGGCAGCAAAGACAGATATTGAACCCTCAACATGGCAATCAAGACCTGCAGGTAGCTCACTGAAGGCGCGATTGCGACCTATTTGGGGGGAGAGAGGGGGGTTGGGGTCTGGGTGGGGAGTTGGGGGTCAGGGCTCACTGCAGGCATGTGAGGGCTGTTGGTATACTCAGCCAGCAGCATGGAGGTTGACTCGCAGGAGCTGATGGTCTGCAGGGGAGATGGCAGACCGCACTTGCACCTGCAGCACATGCATATATAAATTGTCAGATTGAAAATGAGTGTGCGGGAGAAGGTGAGGCAAGAATTTGGTTGTGCACAATCCACGGCCCGCACGGCCAATGTGCAATTCCATGAGCCTCCTTTCTCCTCCATGACAAGCCTCGTGTATTGAAGATGGGAATTAGCTCCAGGACAGCCACAATTGTGAGTCATGAGGTGCCACACATATCTGAAAGTTTGCAGCCACGTACCCTGGCAGATAAGAGCCTCCCAAGGGTTGTCTGCATGCATTCCTGAAGGGCAGGGCCTGGCCGATCCTGGTGGCGCTGCAGGGGTCCCTGGGGGCGTCCAAGAAGCTGGATGTAGGTATGAGCTCGTTCAGGAGGTCGAGCGATATGATTGGGCTGCCCTGGGGGTTGCCAGGAACGCTGGAGGGTCCGTGCACACTCGAAAGGCTTGTGGACCTGCAGAGAGTCATTTGGCAGTTTACTTATTCATGCGCTTGGTAAGCTAGACTCACCTACTGTACCTGTATCATCGTTGTTGTATGAGAGACTCAGCTTTTCGGCTTGCTGTCTTTCAGGAATCAGGCTGCACCATAGGTGTGATGGCCCATACCTCCCGGATCTGCTCAGATTTGCCAAGGTTGGATGTTATCCTGGTGGATACTAAAGGTGGCGGATTAAGGGGTGTCAGGAGCCAGCTACCAAGGCGTTTATTGGGTAATCCGCAAGGTGATTATGATTGGGGAGCAGACCTGGTATCTGCCGACACAAAAAGGCTGCTGGGCCCAATTGGGACACCCCTATAGCTGTCAAGGTGGACGCAGCCCAGGGAGGGGCTTCTCATGCTCGGGGATCGAGGTGAGGTATCCTTGCAGGCCAGGTCTTCTGTGAGGTGCATGGGAAGGAAATCCAGATAATCCTCGGGGAAGCCCTCAGGGAAGCCCTCCAGGTCAAACCTGCACAGTCAGGAGCAGCTGAGAAGCCAACGGCGGCAGATTCAATACAATGCGCAATGAACGCTTCTCTGCATTTAAAGACCGCTCAAAGAAGTCATCACTGAAACGATCAACGTCCCCTGTTGGGACAAACAGGCGGATGTAGAAGCAAGTAAAGCTAGATGCATGTTTTAGTGTGCAGCAATCATTTTCATAATTGCAGAGATTTCTGCCTCTGGTGGCAGCAAATAAGCACTATTATACCATGTATTGCCATAGAGCGGCACTGTATTACAATACGTTATTTGCTGCATCCGAAGATTCCATATGGGGCTGCTGCAAGTGTTCAATGTGGTCTGACGCATCTTGAGGTCATCACCCATCCCAGAACGAGATGCGGTCATGCATAATACTGTTTTGAGAGAGCCAGGAGGATTGGCATACACGGACCCGGGTGTGTAGGTAACCTCCTGCTCTTCATCGAACTTCAGGCTGGGAATTTCAGGCATCCCTGGGAAGCACTCAGGCATCTTGTGCATCTCATGGGGCGTCATGTGGCGGGACGGGGCGGGCAAGTAGTGTGCATATCTCAGCGACGGTTTTGCAGGCACCTGCAGGTCCACCCGCAAGGATATCATTGCCAATCCTTGAAGGGAGATGCTGCTCCAAGATCTGCAAGCTACTTCCCAAATCTGGGGCCATCATAATTTTAAAATGCGGAAAGAAGTCTGAGCACAGGCCCAAGGGCCGCGCTGCTTTCAAATACAGAATTTCAAAATTGCATTGATTGATCACCAAGGGTTCACCAACCCTGCGCGGAGGCCACTAGGTATGTAAATGGATTGCAGATCCTGTGACGCTCCATCAGCAGGAACAGTACATGTTGCTGGAACATACCTCCTCCACAAATCTGATGGGTGCGGTCATCTCGTTGGGCAGTGGCAGGTTGCGTCTCTCCAGCGGCAGGGTGCGTCTCTCTGACGGGTAGGGCCTCTCATATGGCTTCTCCACGCGACGCCCCCACTGCCTCCTCCTCACCGCCACCCCAAACCTATTTGGGTTGCGCTCTGCAGACAGCCAGCAATCAGCTCAGTGCTCTGATCCTGCTGAGCCGAACTTACTTGAGTGCCGATGCCTCCATCCAACCGCCACAGTGAATTGGGCAAGTGAGAGGTTTTGGCTACAGGGCTCAACTTACAGGTGAAATACCACCTACCAAACCTTCTCAATGGGGAAGGACATGGCAAGGTACCTGGACCCTTGGGGGCAGGACCAAGGAGGCTGGTGTAACGCACCTGGCGCCACTGTTTCCATGCGCGGGCCAGGAGGCGGAGGAGGCAGGATGTAGGGAGCATTCTGTAAGTCCGGCTCCAACACCAGCACACCTTGGCTGCTGTTCTGCGAGCCTATCAGGCAAAACGAGCTATCAGGGTTATATCATCCAATTCTTAATACGCCCTTCAAACGTTTCCATAAGCTACTGCTCCTATCAATTCAAGGGCTCCCCACCCTGGGGGCACAGCACCTCACAAATTTACAAGTCCTGCCTTCTGGTGTTACAGTGCAAGAGGGGAGTGGGGTGCTCACAGGGGGAGTTGTCTCCGTCATGCTTCTGCTTGGCAGCAGCTGCTGCCGCGGCTCTGCTGCGCTGTACAGCCACAGCAAGGATCAGTGCCGGTCTTACTCTGCTTCAGATTGCCATATGGAATGGTTTGACACAAGGAGTGACTGCCAGCAGCTCACATCAGATTTGTGTGGCAATGGTCCGCATTCGGCCGTTACAATATTGTTTAGGCTTGCCAATGATTTGGGATGTTGCAAGAAAGCAACTTGGCCCCCCGGCATTCTGAGGCCTGCCACATGCTCACATGACACATTTGCTTGCTTGGGAGTCATGTGTCTTTTCTGCATGCAAATAATGCATTTGCTTGGGGTAGGCGCACCTGGCTGCTTGCATGTGACGGCTGAAGGGAGATCTTCAGGCAGGGCTCGTACTGATCCAGCCCTGCCGCCTTCTGCTTGGCTGCCACTTTGGCCAGGGTTGAGTGCCACCTGTTCTTGACTTGGTTGTCCGTCCTGCAGGGAATTTGCCGCCGAAGGTCAGCACAAGCTCATTTCCCTGTTGAGAGGATAATCTTATATTAATTACGCTCTCTGCTTTTGTGCCTAAGAGGAAAGATGCATGCCACCCCAACAGCTCACAAGCAAAAAAGCCGCATTGAAGCAGTGGCATGCAGATGCTATCAGAACTCACATTTAAAAACCTCCAGAGGCTGAGGGATCAAATGGGATTGCAAGCGTGAACGAGGGTGGGAGTGTGTGCAGGGCTAGGGCTGAGGAGATCAGTATCTTGCCTGCGATGGGGGACAAGGGCAAGAGCTTTGTTGCTCAGCTTCCCTTGCGGCATCAGCTTCGCCTTGGCAGCCTCTGTCAGCAAGTTGGCCATCTCAGACCACTTGTTGCCGTCCGCCTGGCACTGCAGGGTGCACCTCCCTCGTCAGTTGGTTGGACAGCACGGAGTCTCAACCAATTGGACGAGGCTGAAACGCGAGAGGAATACGCCAAGACGTGGCCTAGCACAAGTGCAATGGAACTCCAAATGCCACGCTTTCGGTGTTGATGTATTGGGCAGCTACTGAGCATCAGAAGGTAGCAAGTGAACGAAAGGCCAGCTTTGATGGATTTGTCTGTGAAGGCTAGGCAGCATAGGTCTTGAAAGGAGAGTTTGCAGGTTTTGCCCACCCTGAGGATGAGCTGGTCTTCTTCAGCGCGGAAAGGCGTGTGGTCGATGTTGGGCTTCAGCTGGTTCTCCCACCTCAGCCGGCATGACTTGGCGCTCCGGGAGGTGTCCACAATGTTGGCCACAAATCTGCAGATGGTCCCCCAATTCAAGTTGTGTGCGCTTGCTACAAATTACCCCTGTGTACTGCGATGCAAGCAACCCAGAGCAGCGGGACGATTGGGATGACGTCGCAGGCATCAATGAGGGGAGGGGAAATGCTTACTGCCATTCCACGTTGGCATTGTCATACTTTCCCGTGTCAAAGAATATGATTGCCTCTCTCAGCTTTTGGTCCTCCTGCAATAGTAGGGACAGGATTGATGGCATGCTGGTGTGCACACCATGCAGTCCTGTCATCAAGCCCTAATTTATTTCTCGTCTCTGCAGATTTTGAGAGCATTGAAGAAAGTTCCCTATTTCCAGAAATAATGAACAATTAAACAGACACAGATTTCTCACGCAAACTGGTATCACAGGAGTGGATTAATATTAAGGGCATTTTTGACGATTTTTGCTCCCTCCTTTCTCCGATCTTTTGGCGGAGCAAAGACATGACCACTGTTTTGGAATGAATTGTTCCGGCATACAAAGCTACGATGGGCCCGTGGAACTCCGATCAAATGGAGTTACAAGCTCCACTTGCTATGATTGCTCGAGTTGCGTATTGTTCCCCATCATCCTCAAGACGGTATCGAGCAAGACGCGGGGAGGCACCTTCTCGGTCCAAAGCTTATTCTTGACGCTGGAGGATTGCTCGGACTGACTGCTCGGCTTGGAGTCCTCAGACTTTCTCGTCACTGAAGCCATTCCCGAGACGCATGCGCTTCTCGCACTCCTTTCGAACAAGAGAGACAATCACGGCGCTTCACGCACCAGATGCACCAATACAGCCTCAAGCGATTGCACCCTCCCCGGGGAACCATGGATGTCGCATTGGGGGATATTAATTTGATCAGGGGATACAGCTCTTGGTGATCACCAGAGGGGCCTGAATTTCTCATATACTTGGATGGTACAATGTGAGCCATCAAGCTTGACCTGGTTGAGCAAAAGCATTCCAGTATGGCGAGAGAAAATAGAACAGACTTCCACAAGCTCGATGAGATGCAAGGTCGCCTCACGCCACTTTTTCTATGCTTTCAGAAGGATGTTTAATCTGAAGCTCTGTTCTCTGGGAGTGCTGAGCATTGGGTCACATGGGGCTGCAAAATTAAGCAGCAGCCTGATTGAATGCAAACGGATTCCCGTTATTGTTGACATGCTTTCTCCAGCAAAGTGAAGCTTTCCCTGTGCGACCTTTAGTACTCCACATTGAACACAGGGGTACAATGGTTAGACAGTGTCCACTGTCTGGACATAAGCTTCTCACCTGACATTCGGCGCCTTCAGGGGGGATTTTGAAGTGAGAGAAGGGCCAGCAGGAAGGCCTCAACAAACGACTTCTTCAACCGACCAATCCTCCTCATGCACTGCAGCGGGGCTGAAGAAGAAGCACTTTCCCACCTTGACAGCATGTCCAAGGCACTTGGGGCAGTGGATATAGACACAAATGCAGAATCAAAATAACCTGCTAATGTTCCTACAGCACAAAAGTACAAATATAGCACAGCTGTGCAAGGCTTGATCCATATGCACCAGGCAGTGGCAAGATACCGGCTCAGTCCATCACAATACGGGTCTGGCCGCAGCGTTCAAACATTAAAATATTCTTCCTTGTCCTGCAGTGGACGGTATGGGATTGCGCTCTTCTCAAGCCCTCGAGCAGCAATACAATACTAAAGCAGCCGTATCTCCTCTTTGGTTGACGTCCGCATCTTTTCGTTCATTGGCAGGAGCCATCTCAACTACATAGCTAGCTCAATCATGTACCTGGATCACCAAGCAGCCACAGGCAGCAGACAAGCTTCTACAATCCAGAATATAAATAAAGAATACCTCTAAGGGACATTGTTGACCGCAAGAGCGGCAACAGCTTCAGATTTGTCCCTACTATCAATGCACGCACTCTGCCAGAGGGCTTCCTGCACGCACAAGACACTTCTTATCCAAATTTGGGCCCCTTGACAGATCCACAGGACATCATCTATGCTTAATTGTATACAATGATCACACACACACATCTCAACATCCCTAAGAGGGTGCAGCAAGGACAGTCATAACACAAATGTGTGCGAGTGACACATCCTCTTCAGCGTACCTAGGGGCCTGCCTATCAGGCAATGTCCTCATCTGCCAGTGGCAGGCTCCCCTGCCTGCACAGAATACATATTTGGAGCACTTCCTAAATCGTTACTGTCTTGTTCCCTACCTTTCCTGCAAACAACAAGAAACTGTTCTGAAATTGTGTTTGTCTCGGTGGTGGTGGGCAGGACAGAATTTAGGAGGGCCACATGTATGCCAGAAAGCAAGCGTATTCTTGGAAGGTTCCGTTTGAATGGCCTGTATTCAAATTCGTCCGCTGTGCATGCTCAACTCGACACAGATTTACTGCAGCAGACCTGCCTGCTTGTTACTTTTACTGCTCAATCCAGAATACTTTGCCTCCCACTATTTTGATGCCCGGCTTGCTTGTTAGATCAGGAGCTAGTGCAGCACCTCACAGGGCATAACCCAGCACGCCATGGGCTGCATTCAGCTGCATAAACAGTATTGAAACCTTTGACAGGTCCTGTATGTTCGATTTTCGACAGGCACACCTGTGGAAAGGCAGGCGCGGGCGCAGGGCCGAGTGCAGGAACGGCGGTAGGGACTGCTGCAGGAGCTGTGGCCAGAGCCGGGGGCGGTGGGAGGGTCTGTGGGAGGACAGGCAGGGGCAGCACAATAGGGGCGAGCTGAGGGGCCAGCAGGGGTGCCTGGCCAGGAGAAATGGGTGCGGTGGCTGCAAGCGTCCTGGTAAAGGTGCCCTGAGGGGGAGGTGATGGCAATCAGTCCGTGGAAAACCTTGCCATGCAGTGCACAAGAGGGCAGGTGCAATGTCTGCAGTGAAGTTGCCTCTGGCTTTTGTCCCCGTGCATGGCTCACCTCCGAGCCTCTCCCGGTTCCAGAGGGGAAAATAGACAAGGGATTGATTCAAGCGATAAGAATGTTGGTGCATGGGCGAATGTGACAGAGGCACAGAGTCTCATGACTCACCTGCCCCCATTCGGCCTTGAGCCTACGTCCAAGACCCGGCAATCCGGCCACGCCGCTGCCCGCAGAGGGAGCGCGCGCTGCAAGGAAAGCAGAGCCCGATCAAATCAGAAGCTTTAAATGCCTTCAGGTCCTTGTAGTAATGCCAGAGGGCATGCAAATGCAGAAATGACCAGCGACAAGGCCTCATACCTGGCGAGATTGCAGGGACCGATGCAAGCATGGCCTGCGTTTGGGGCACCGCTGGCAGCTGAGAGGGTGCCGTCAAGGGCAGGGTAGAGGTCTCGGGGGCCATGACAGGGGTCGCTCCCACGGGTGCGACAGCAGGACCCATGTCTGGTGTGGGGGGGACAGCCTTTGTGGGCTGCAGTGAGGGGAGCACAGGCAGGACCTGAGCCACTGGAGGAGTCGCCTGCAAGGATTGCAGCTAGTGGTGAGGCCAGCTCAGGTTGGTGAGCGAATGGGAGAGTGCGGGAGGTTGATTGTGTTTGGCAGGCAGAAAGAACGCCAGGATTGCAAGCTCTCAGCCAAGCAGCGCTTGCGTCTCGTGCTCAAGGGACATTTGACTGGCATTATACTTGACATTTGTTTAGGTCTCAGGGTGTGCATCATTGATGCAGGTCTGGAGCTGCCAAGAGGAAATCCAAACGACTGATAGCCAAGCAACAGAAGAATACGCCCGGGTGCCGACGCTGGTGAGCTGGAACGAGCAGTGAGCCTACTGGTATGACTGGCGTTGCAACAGATAGGACGGGAGCCAGACCAGGGGAGGGTGCCAGGGCCCCGGGCTGGGGCGGCGGAGCCACCTGCGAGGTGCAACAGAGGATTGGGAAATTAATCGTGCATGACGATGAGGACCTGTTTTGCTGCTGAGGCCTGCCTGCAAATTCATTCAGTACAGTTTGGATTCAGATTGCTGGAAATGGGAATCAAAAGTCATATTCAGGCCTTGTTTGGTGAGGATGTTCGCCTTCTGTACCTGTAGCAGTTGCCGCTGGTGGAGCGCATTGCCTTCAACATCTGTGAAACCTGAAGCTAATCCTAAAAATGCTGCCAGCAAACCTGCCAAACGCAGCATTTTGGCCACCATCTGCAAAGAATTACAGAATGTAGGGGATTCTCTTGGGAATATGGGTGCTTCGCTTGTGCCCTTAGAGTTTCTAGCACCGATGAATCCAAAAAAAATTTGGTACTTCTCCTGCCCCGGATTAGTTGAACGCCGGTCCAGCCAAAGCAATGACGAAAAGACGACGGAGTCAGCAATTTTTCTATCGGACGTCTCCCATCAGCGAGTGGCATGCGTTGGAAGCAAAATACTTCCACAAACCCAGTCAATGCGACGCTGGTATAGTCATTTGCATTTTACAGCTACAGAAAGCCAACGTAAATGTGGATGGGCCGGTTCCTTGAGGTTTTGCTTGTTCCCACCATAACGCTTCCCCCTGTGGCCCAGCAAAAAGTCCTGAGCTTTCATTGACGTCTCACCTTGCGATGCGCTCGCTAGATCTGCAAGCTTGCTTTGTTGGTGTAATTGCCTAGCTTTTGTGGTGCTCTGCCCTAGATTAGAAGTTTTGGCGTGCCCTGACATTCAAATCTGATCCCCTCTCCCCCCCTTGCAACTCAAGAAACTTTCTTCGCCATCGAAACTTTGAGACAATCTGCCGTACACCTGATGGGTGTTCATCACTGTAAAAACGAGGCTGAAGAAACAGGGACATAGCGAGGTAAATTCCAATCCGTCCGACTGCCACATGTTTGATCGACAATCGATCCCTTCAGTCAGAGCTCGACTTCTCACATATGTAACAGATTTGGACACTTCGTGTGCTCATTATACCTTCTGAAGCTTGAATGACCGGCGTGAGACAAATTTGCACGGGTCATTTTTGCAGGAGGGTCCCTCTCAGTATGGGTGGGCAGGTCAAGAATGGGCAAACCACTGAGGAACTGGTCGAAAAGGAGCTGGAAAAGCTGAAGGAACAGGTTGAGGAGAAAGGTAAGGTTTCATGCAGAATCACAACAGTGAGCTATTTAGAATCTTGATTCAGCCTCTGTGGGTCCTTGTTCGATAGTGAATATGATCTTTGCCGCAGGTCTGAAATTTGAGGAGGGATGGAGCTGCCGAGTGACCATGAGAACCAATAATCAGCCTGGTAGAAAGCAGTATGACAGCGTAAGCATATGATACTACACAGAGGTCTTTGTCCCTGAGGAGAATGTCCATCAACACACCGCACTGCTCTCTTGCTTTGATACAAATCTAATTTCACACGTCACAAGATGATAACCCGGAATCAGATGCCAAAGAAATGGGCAAGCACCAGGCAATGCACATGACCTCAAGCATGCCACTGGTCCTCTGCCATACATGAAAGCACGGCAACTGCGCAGCACAAGTGGGCTAGCACTTGAGAGCCGATAGAAGGTCGATGTGCATCGTGCTCGGGTTGCCTGACTCCACACTCTGTGACTGCAGTATTTCACCAGTCCAGAGGGCGCCCAATTCAGATCTATCATCTCGGTGAGCCCTCCTCTACCTTATGCTGCGCCCCCTTTCATGATCCAGTCCACTGCATGGTGGCCCATAGATGTCCTCTGTGCTCTTTCCCTCAGGTGAAGAGATGCCTGCAGATCATTCGGCATCTGCAAGAAGCCGCCGGCATTTCGCAATCCCCCGCCCCCAAGCCCAAGGCCCCACCTGCCAAAGCAAAGACGGACAGTCCTGCGGCAGGAGCAAGCCCAGCAACCCAGCCCAAGGCTGCAAAAGCAAAGCATGCCACGCCCAAGGTGGCCAACGGCACAGCGGGGAATGGGGAAGCGGGGGCAGCAGACCCTGACAGCACCAAGGCTGGGGCAAAAAAAACCCCTGCTGTCCCTGAAAGCCATCTGTCGAGGGCTGATGCCGCCCGAGAGGCAAAGGCGGCGCTGGAAGGTCTCATACTGCCCTTCAAGCCCAAACTGGGCCCAAAACTCGAGGTCACCAGGTAATATTACCGGCTATGTACAGCATCGCTGCCTCGTATTCCGACAGCATACAGCCACATGCTGTGCCGTGTGGAATCTGTCTTCAAGAGGTAGATACAGTTCAATTCGGCACACCGCTCATCCTTGCATCCCCAAAACACAGGATTACCTCCTGCAACTGAGGAGCTGCTGGTCTCAATACTGAAATGGGAGTGGCCACAGGAAAGGACAGCCTGAATTGTAAGCTTGCAGGACCTGAAGTGCTGAAATTCTTTTCCCTGATTGCAGTCTGGGGAGATTCGATGCCAGGCCTGCCTTCAGGGACCCGCAGCTGCTTTTTCCGGTAGGCTACTCCTGCACGTCCCGCCCGAACTCCCTGGGGGACGGCAACTCCCTGGTGAGCGAGATCACGGAGGGCGGAGACTTGCCGGCCTTCCGAGTGAGCCTGAGGACCGGGGGAGGGGAGACCCATGTGAGCGTCTCCCACAGTCAGGCAGATTTGACATATGCATGATCTAAAGATGTGCTCAGCATCAGGCAGTCACGTTCAAGGATGCCAAGTTTCCCGCCAGCATGAGGACTGATTCTTCTCAAGTGTGCACATCCTACATTGCGAAATACTGTCCTTGCGTTGGGCTCAAGAATTGCTAGGCGATGCAAATGCCAGGAATTGGGCAGACATCTTGGGCGCACATGGAAATTTCGAGGACTGCTGATGCCCCATCAGGGGGACTTGCCATGTGCAGCTTAGACGCTAACAGCAAGGAGAAGGGGAAGGGGGGGGGGGGTTGTCCGTCGTTAGAGAGGAAATCTGGCTTGCAGGAGGTGGCGACAGGGTCTTCGCCCAAAGAGGTGTGGGCGAATGTTGTCAAGCTGCAAGGCAAGGCCAAGCAGGCAGCGGCAGGGGAAGGGGCAGGGGATGGCCAGGCCCCAGCAGCTGTGCCTGGCGATGATGTGGTGACGGCTGCCCTGGCGTCTGCTGAGCCTCTGGAAATGTGCTCTGCATACGTCTGGTGAGCAACATCTATGCCAATTGCAAAATTGGTAGGTGAAGCTGCTGCAATGACGGGATCACCCATTTAAAGCCACTAGGCAAAATTTACTGCTGTCTGTCTGGTGCCTTACTGCACTGGTGGAGTTTGTGGTTATGGTCTGCTGAGTTTGTGTACAGATGAGGTTTTGCCCCTAATATCTGCGGCCTGCAGGTATGGCCTGCAGTCAGAGCCGGTGCTGAGGGCAATGGAGGGACTGGAGGGTGTGGAGGCGTGCAAGGGGTACAGATATGTGAGGGAAAGCAGGAGTTTCAGGGCTCTCCTTGCAAAAGTGCGGGACAGTGCAAAAAAGGTATGAACTCGAGGTCATGAACACCAGACTTTGCGTTGGCGCTTGTCCACCTGCTATACCTTACATGCTCTTCCATATCAAGAATCCGGCCATCTCTTTTCCCGAGTGTCCAAGTTTGTGACCATGTGAGGTCAGAATAATGTGTGATTCATCTCATCCATTGTACAATGGCGTGGCGACCCATGTGGGGTGTGAACCATTGTACTGAATATGTGGAATGCAGTGCACACACCCCTTACCCTCTTCCTTACCTCACGTGCTGGTACATGTTTGCAGACGCAAGGTGGGGCGCCTGCAAAGGGTGCTGCGGCCCAGAAGGGTGTGGGCAAAGGGCAGAGGACAATGGATGGCTTCATGAACGGCAAGAGCAACCCCGACAACCCCCTCATGCTCAAGCGCAAACGCGAGGAGGGGGAGGAAGAGAGGGCCAAGTGAGTCCAGGCCCTCAAGCGCTCATTCTGCCGCTGCATTCACCGGCGTCAAATCGGAGGAAAGCCAGACGTTCACTGGCAGGCCCAAAGTCTTGTGAAATGCACAAGAGCATGCTTCACTCTCAAGATGTTGCTGTCAGGGAGGGCTGGGATTTCTGGTCTGCTGGCAGAGCACACCACACCAAGCACAGAATGTTTGGCATGCCTGACAGATTAGATTTGAATTTCAGATGCGATTCAAGTGTCAAGCGCATCAGCTCTGACCAAGGCGATTGACAATTGGTTGCAGGCCAAATGGTGGCCTGTTGTCAATTCAGCCAGCCAAGAAGTCGCACAAGAAGGCTCGTAAGTCTGTGGCTGATGAGGTGGCCTCTGTGGTAGACAGCATCGTTGACAAGGTGGGTCCTCAATGCTCATGCCTTTTCTGACCCCACCATCAAACCCTTGGCTTGATCTGCGCACAGCCATTTTACTAGAAGCACGCCCCCCATCCTTTCCAGCCGCCTTTTGGCTATTCCTGGCTTACTGCCGAATGGCGAGTTTCTTACCTGCATGCGCATACTCAACTCCAGCTCGTCCTGTGAAAATCTGCAAGCCAAATTTGCGGTGTCTTGCTGTGAATTTTATCCATGCAAAGTCCTGGTTTGGGAGTTATATGTGGCCATGAGGCTTAATTTGCGTTCTGAAGCATTCTTTGCCATGAAGGTGGACAGAACGGAAACCAAGAAGGCAGAGAAAGAGAGGGACAAGGCGCAGAAGGCTGCTCAAAAGGAACAGGAGAAGGCAGGCCGAGAGGCGGGGAAGGGCAAGGAAGACGCCGCCAACTCAGCAAGGTGCCGCTTGTTTTTGCATCTTTGGTTCCACACAGACTTCTGGCAGGCTCACCATCAAGACAATCAATGTGTACACCACTAGTTGCAGTTTGCTAGTGTGCAAGCAGCAAATGTGGCAGCTTGCAATGTATAGGAGCTTATCCACTATGGAAGGGTGTGCAAGCTGGTAATAAAGAGCACAGGGAACCCTGGGTGCTGTCATGCAGGGAGGGCATGGCAGAGATAAGCAAGCCGACTGGCAAGGGGCAGGGGGTTCCGCTGGACGACCTGGATTTGGCGAGGGGCGATCTGCAGCCGCCGCCTCCCAAGCCCATTCCGGGCTGCCAAGACCTGCCGGCAAGCCTCATTCCAGGTCAGTCTAACACTTGGAGCAGTGCAGAACGAGAGAAGTGACCAAGGTCACCAGGCACAGATAGCCTCGCCCTTTTCTTGCCTTATGAGAGACGTTGCTCCCTGAAGGACCAGGTCACGCCAGCTGCAACAACCCATTTGGTGGATGACTTCTCCGATGAGGGAATGGAGAACACATGCACTGAATCCTCCAATTCGCACGTATATCCCGCCTTATTGCGTGGCTGCTCAAGAGAAGGGATGGTTCCTTTTGCCCAGCAGTCTTTTTTGCAAAGAAGCCTCATGCTCACTGCCTGTGTCTGGAAATTTCCTAGCGAATCTTGCCGCTGCAGGCTTGGTGGAGTTGCATCAGGTGGTGTGCCGCTTCCATCACCTGCTGGACCTCGGGCTTGTACCCCAGCTGTCAGAGCTGGCAGAGGCCATCATCCGCCCCCAGGCAGACGGCTCCGACCCCTTCAACACCCTCATGGTTTGCCCTATCTCGTCATCATACTCCTCCCCCTTCCTTAAGCCAGCCATCACTTTGCACTGGCGCACACGTGCCGAGCCCAGTAGCCTTACAAGGCATCCAAGAGGCTACATTTCGATGTGTCATCAGAGGTACTCACAGACATCAGGCCTCCAAACGATGCAAGAACTCTCAGGCGGCACAGTACAGTAGCTTGGCTGTCAATTGAAATAGACGCGAGAGCAAATCTGCCTTGCTTCTGGAGGGTGCAATACCAAATGTGAAAGGGGTTGTTGGCTTGCAGGCGGCAGTGACCAAAGCTGTGGCCCATGAGGTGGTGGAAGCTGCCTTGGACGTGGCCTGCCAGTCCAATGACGACCTGCGCGTCAAGGAGTACATGGCCTGCCAACCCCACGTGCAGGCACGGCCCCTGAATTTCCCTCTGCTCCATCACAGCACTGTGGCTTGACAATATTTCACAAGCAGAGTGACAGCACACGTTCGTTTTTCAATGCTATGTGTTTCACCAACAAGAACGGTCAACCCAAAAGGGATGTTGACAATGTGCCCCTGGCACTTGCTGAAATGTGTACCAGGGCCAAATGATATTGCCAAGATCGTGTGACTTGGCGAACACTTGCAAGCAGCAGGAAGGAATCCCATTCGGTGGGCTTCACGCCAGGCTGAAAAATGGTTGGTGACAAACGCCACAATCCACGTTTGGCTGTGCAAAAAAGCATGAACAAAACTCACGTCATGCTTTCCTCTTCTAACAGCCTTTCCTTGGCTGTCAATTCCGCACACTGACTTGTACGGCCCGGTGGTCCTGCAGGGCAAGGGGTGGGTGGAGGTTGCCAGGCGCCTGTTCTGCCTGGCGTCTGTGGGGGGCATGGTGGCCCGCGACAGGGTGGGCGGCATGAGCGGGGGACTGGACTCGGCGCTGGGGGACTTCGTGGGAAACTCCCCTTTCGGACTGCTTGGGCCCACGGTGGTGCTGCAAGGGTTGCTGGGGGGTGCGGCTTCCCGTGCGCCTCAGGAGACCGCTGCCTCCCTGCCACTGGTTAGAAGCCTTCGCCCACCGCTGAGCCGCACAGGAACATTATATTCTCGATATCCTCCGAGCTGATTGCTTCTCAAGACAGCTGCTTGCTTTGTGGAGCGTCGAAGCCTATTTCGATGAATTTAGCCCGCAAGATCTCAGGAACATCAAGATGGACTCAGACTCTGGTCTGAATTTGACGACTATCAAGATGGACAGCCCTGCAGGCTTGCGGCATGGATGAGAACGAACGAGGTTGTGGAGGCAAGGATAAGGAATTATCTATATGATTACATTGTCAAGGGACTATGCAGACATGGATCGGCTCACCCAATCAAAATTTGCATTCCTCGCGCCTTGGCCCAATCTCTGCCAAACAACCACAACCCTGCAAGATCGCAGTCTGCCTTTTTACTGACACGAGGGCAGATTTCTGAAAGTTATTTCGAATGCAGGGTGCATGCCTCATGTCTGCGGCGCTGAGGAGCGCCAGGATGGACTGCACGGCGCGGCGGGCCCTGGAGCACCACCTGCGCACCCAGGACAAGGTGCACCCCACCGGCAGCGTCATCGTGACCTGCCGCCGACTGCTGCGCCACATCCACACCATCAAGGTGGCCCCCTCGCCAGTGCCAGCATCTCCTGAATTGTGAATTCGACTAAAGTTGTCTAGTTTGTGTGAAAAACAGAGGCACAGGGTTGCAAATGGGTCAGAGGTGCAAGGTGGACAGGATTGCGCTGACAGGCTTCACTCTGTGTATTTGGAGGAGGTGCAGATAGGTCTGCCATCAGCTGTTTTGTGGCAAATGCACGCAATTCAATGACTTGTTAATATGCAGGCACTAAAAGAGATGAACCATGCGGTTGATGTTGTGGCCTGGCAAAAGGGGCTAAGCCCTAGGGCATCCTTCGAATCCTAAGCTAAGGTCTCATATTGTAAGAGGAATGAAGGGGAGCTTTGCGCTTGACGCAGGGGCCCAAGAATAAGGATGGGCAAGTGAGCCGTGGGAGCGTGCTGTACTTCGATGGCGAGAGGGCTGCCACTGCCGCAAAGTGGGCCAGGCCTATGGACCTCCACACCATTTCGGTGCAGAACGATCTGGGTGCGCCTTTTCTCAAACGTTACAGCCGTTCCCTGTGCAGGCGCTGCCATGCGCCCTGTGCCTGCTATCTCTGCCGTGCGTGTGCTCATGTGTTCCCTGAGCTGAAAGTGGGTGCGTAGAGCCAAGGTCTTGTACAGCTCTGCTGGTTCTCTGCAGGGCTGTACACCTGGCAGCAGGACGGGGTGGACCTCTTTGCTGCAGACGTGCTGTATGTCTGCGACCTGTTTGTGGCTGCGTCAGGCAACAGGAAGAGCGAGCATGGCCACTCCCTGGTGGTGAGCACCACCAACAGCTAGGCCGTCCATGATTCACTGTGGTAGCTGATACCATGTAGCGAGTCTGCACTTGTGTGTGCAGACTCTCAATGCTCGGATCACCCAGTAATTTTTGGGGGGAGGTGGGGGGCCTCTTCTAATACATGCTTGATTTTTAACAAGCATTCCAAACGTGTAATATCAGGCAGGAACTAAAAAGCTGGCCTCATCTGGAAATAAAGGACAATCCATTTGCCCACGCTGGGCGCCGTCAGACAATCTGCAGGCAATCTGGTGTGCTTGCTTGCGCCCTGCCTTCCCCCCCGCCTATTTTGTTGCCTGATGCAGCGATCAAATCCCAACTCCAGGGTGTTCCTGGAATTCTGCCTACCTCACGGATTTGAGCAAGCACACACTGCCTGCCCTCCAGAATCAAGCAAACACTCCCTGCAGGGCCAGCGGGTGCCGGAGATCGCAGCCCTGACCAAGGCCATGGTGGCGGACCTGCTGCCCTCAGCCCGCGACGGCACTCTGAAAGGGCCCCTCACACGCAAGAGCCGCTCCAAGGCCGGCACTCCGGAACCTGGGGTTGCAGGGGAGGGTGGCGCGGCGGAGGACAGCAGCACCGATGCCGACGCTGACCTGACCTTGTGGGTTTCCCTGAATTTCCCCTTGTGGATGATTCATCACAAAGGTTCTCTTGAATATCCCGCTTGGCCCGATCTCAGCAAAACTTGGCGGCAATTAGACATGCATGTCACTGAAATCCTCATTAGTCCCATTGAGTGCCTGCATCATTTCCTACCAAAGAGTGGTAGTTCTGGCCCAAGGAATTTCTGCAGTGAGGCAGCTTTGGATTCCACTGTTCTCTTCCATCACCAAACCCCTCCTCCTCCACTCCTTGGTGCTCTTCGAAGCAAAGTCCTTCCTCGCCAATAATCATCAGTATTTGTAATCACCTTTCAATATTCTCTCAGAACGAATGGCAGAGACCCCAGGCAGAGGAGATGGCAAGAACCCAAGCTTGGTTTGACATCTTGACATGTGCAGGCCCCTTACCCTGCTGGAGGGCTGCTGCATGTGCTGGCAAGACGAAGACGAGGTCAGGATCATCATCTGCGACGCGTGCGAGGAGGAGTTTCACACCTACTGCCTGCAGCCTCCTCTGGATGACGTGCCAGAAGGGGGAGGAGGTGGGTCATTGCTTCCAGCCCTCCAGAATCCTGCCATGCCACTCTGGGCACGACCTGTCAGACCATCAAAAGCCACCTTCATCGAAAAATCGTGACGCCGCACCGTTCCATACCGAATTCGGATCATCTAGGGAAATATCCTTCCCCCTCCACAGAGGGACGCCCTTCCGTGTGCTTTAGAGAAAGCCCCACCTCAACTTGGTGTTGAGAGATTTCACTCAATTTAGAGATGCTCCACAGCAAGCCTGCAAATAACATTTTGGGTTGACTTATCACTGGATTTGGGTGACTGAGTTGCAAGAATGCCTGCAGACTGGTTCTGCCCCTCATGCGCTTCTGAGAGGAGTAGAGCCACGGCAGTGGCCATGCACGAGGCTCGCCCCCCACTGCCCCCACCAATCACCGCCGGCGATGACTTTGCCACTGCAGCCTCATCTCTCAGTAAGACTCCACCTCTGTATACCGCCGCCCTGATATCACCCCTCCACTGATTCTCTGTTTGTGCCTCCCTCCCTTGAAGTATCTCATTGCGATATAGCAAGTCTGCTGCTCGGATTGCAAGCAATGTGTGTTCGAATAAATGCTCTTCAGCCTTCCCGATTTGCCACGAGCTCCAGGACAGTCCGCTGTAAATGTGGATTCAATGTTGATGGATGGAAGCTATGGTGGAGGCCAGGAAGCTTGGTCCGATGAGTCATGCTGGTGGGGCTTATAGAGTAGGGTGTCTGAGGCTGGTGCCTGCAGGCTGCAGGGAGGTGGAGGAGGTGAGCGTGGAGGAGAGGGCCAAGGCCGCCGCCCTCATGGGCTTCCTGTTCGAGAGCAGCGCTCTCGTGCGCGCAGACTTCAGCGACAGTGAGGAGAGGAAGAAGGAGCTCTATCGCCAGCGGCAGGACCTCAGGATCAAAGTCAAGAAGTGGGTAGTCAGCACGCTCTTCCCTGCATTTCGCACATGCTGGCAAAGGGTCCTGTTGCCAAGCTTATATTGAGGTACTTCCGAAGCTCCGAATTTATTTCGCCTGAATCTGCATGCCTCTTTCTGAAGACGGAAGTATGTTGACAGGATGAAGACGGAGGAGCAGGCAAAGGCCAAAGAGGGCAAGGTTGACCCATCCAGGCCCAGGTCAGGCGCACGACCCCCCAAAAAAGCAGATAGAGATTTGGCCCTGCAGCCCATGAGCGTAACACAGTGACAGATAGCAATTGATGCATCTGCTCTAGACAGCTGTCCTGGCCATTGGCGTTCAGCTTTGAACATGCAAAGGAGGAGGTGCTGACACTTGTGGATCTCATTCTGCTCGGCTGGATCACAGGACTCGGCAGGAGAGGGACGTGGAGATGGAGATGGCCCAAGACCAGAGCAGGATAGCAGAGCTGGGACGGCAGATCGATGCGCATGAGCACGTGGTGAGGGAAGAGTCGGTGGGGTGGGACCGCCACTGGAATAGATACTGGATCCTGGGCAGCAATCGCTCAGATCGCCCAGGTGACAAGACCTCCCGTGCCCTGGGACAGGCAATTGGAGGGGCAGCAATTGCCGATGAGGCTCGCACAGGATGCATAATGACTTGCAAGCTTTTGGTGCGATGATAATTGTGAGAGGAGGTGTGAAGCTGAGGCAGTCACCATAAAACATCTACACGATGCATCTTGAAATTAGCAGGGCTTTCAAGCACAGCAGTGTTGGGAAGGAGGAGGAGTTTAGGTAATCAGTACAAATCTTGATCAAAAGAGATGGTCACACTGGAAGGAATCTGCGAGTGGTGCTGGTATTGTCAGGTCTGCTGTGTGTGGAGCGCTGCGAGGGGGGCTGGTTCCAGGAGGTGGAGCCAGGGGAGGAGCGCTGGAAGCAGGCGCTGAAGGTTGTTGCCAGGGAAGAGACAGCAGCCGGGCCCGGCAACCCCCAGCCGCTCACATCCTGGGCCTGCTACCCGGATCGTCAGTCTGTGGAGGATCTCCTCCACTTCCTGAACCCCAAAGGTGCAGACACCTCTTGACCTAAAATTGTTCTCCTCGCAAGGGCAGCACTTCCCATCCACATCCAGCTGACACCCTTCAATGACCCGCCTGCAGTCTTTGACGAATTTGCTGGCGGACATTTGAGGATATTGCAGGAAGGGAAAATGGCAGTCTGAGTTTGCCAAAGACTTTGCATTGATCCATTGTGAGCTCATCACAAGTCAGACAAACATATCTGAGGTCCAGCACCAGCATCTCAATGTATGCCGTCAATCCTTACTCAATGGGGCGGTTGGTCAGGCAAGTAGCTGCCTGCAGGTACACGTGAAGGCCCTCTGCTGAATGAGCTGAGGAAACATCTGGAGCGCGTCAGCCAGGCAGAGCAGGAAGCGCAGGAAGCGGCTGAGCAGGATATCGCTGATCAGAATGCGCAGGAGGCTGTCCCAACGGATGTGGAGGACAAAGCCGAGCAGTCGGATACAGCGCCTGTGCAGGCGGAGGAGGGTGCAGCCCCAGACCCCAACGACATGGACGCGACCAACGTGAGCTTTCCGCGACAACCCACCAGACGATATTTTGACATCGGTTTTAGGACACACTTCCAGCATGTGTGCCCCACTCCACTTCCCATCATAGGGTGTCAGACGCTGCTACAGGCCCCATGGCCTGGAGCCATCAACCACCAGCATCCTGATGTGCCTTGAGGCCGTTCTCAACTGATCCTGCCACCTCTCTTAGTCGGAGATGGGAGTGGGAGGTGTGAAAGCAGCAGACTCAGATGGCAACAAGGGGTTTCTCCACAGGAGGCAAGGGACCAAGCCGGGGAGGCTGCCCCAGCTGTCTCCGAGATCTCGGACCTCCAGACGGAGCTGTTCACCCTCGTCGAGGACTTGCGCGACAAGCGGCAGCCCCCGGCCAGGTCTACTCCTGCCAGGCTGGAGCTCTGGAGCGGTCTGCTGGAACATGCAGGCACCCCCCAGGTCCGTAGTCCTCTTGCACTCCACGTTGCGCACGAATGATGGCCAAGCCTGTCTTGAAGGCATGATGCCAAATTTCCTGCACACAGAAATTGATTGTCACTTGTGGGCGCAAGAGTAATTCGGCAGAGTCTTTGTGAATCAACATATGTGCAAGGGTGAGGAGGAACGCTTTATTAACAGGCAAGGGCTGACAGACGACAATTTACGAGGGTGAAATTCTTTCTGCGACTTAAGATCGGCTGTGCAGGACCTGATGGCTGCACTCTTACTTGCGGAGGAGTTCTTCTCGGTGGAGCAGTTGAAGCCCTGGTGGCGGCTTTGGGCGCTCCCCACCCCCATGTTCACGCTCGACGGTAGGCCCCCCTCATGCTTGCCAATCTTGCCTGCCCCCAACCTATCCACCTCCCTGCTGCTGATCGCCCCATGGTCCTCCTAGAATATCTCACATCTTGGGTTCCTCCTTCCCTGGCAGTTTGTTGGAGAGACAGTCCAGGCTGATGACTGGCATCAAATCAATGATTGTGCTGCAGCTTCTCTTTCTGGGGTGAAGATGCGGCTGAGGGCGTTCAAAGCCGCCCTGAAGAAGGTCTCCGCCTCGCGCTTTCCCAGCAGGGCCACTGGGGAGGCCACTGATGCAGGGCTGGGCAGGTACCCCGTCAGGACGCGGGCGCCTGCAGGAGCCATGGCAGAGAACAACTACAACAGTGAGTCCACCCGCATCCGTTCCACTCTTTGGCTGCCACTCATCATGCTGTTGGGAGTGTTCCCATTTTCGACCATCACATCTTCTACATCCTTCTGCCAGCTGCAGAGCCTGGGATACACAACGGCAAGACTACTTTAGTGCTGAGGGATTTGGCGGATGCTTGGATCTCACCTGAGCATGTGATGCTTGGGCCGAAAAAAGTTGGACAATGAAGACCAGGGGACATGGCAATAGTGCCGTGTTTTGGAGATCAATTGTGATCGTCTATTCTGGCGATTTCAGAGTCGCTGGACGATGAGGAGGGGGAGAGTCGGGCAGGGAACAAGGCCAGGCCGGCTGCACCCGCACCTGCCAAGCCCCTGTATCAGGTGAGACTGCCACGGAGCTGGCAAGCATTTGCAGAGGCCTGGAATCCTCTCGCTTGCTGATCGTACTCCGCAATCATCTTCAAACTCCCCCAAACCAAAATTGTCCAGCCGTGCATCCTGGAACATGCTTGATCGCCAATGACAAATGAGAGGTTGTGGCCGTGAATGAAAAGGAGCCGTGTGCATCAACGGATGCTTGCAAGGTTGTGACTTCGTGATTGCAGGAGAGCAATGGCGTGAGGGCCACTAGAAATGCTGCAGCCAGGCAGAAGAAGGATGGATCAGGGGAGGTGCGCGCTGGGAGGAGCCTGAGGCCAAAGAAGAGGGTGTCCTATGCCCAAGGAGGCGACTCCGAGGATGAGTCAGAGACAGAGCAGGAGGACGAGCAATCTGCAGATGAGGAAGATGATGAGGCCGCGGAGGTACATCAATGCAATGACTCATGCGGGTCTGATGGTGACGAAAATCCTTGAAGGCAGTGATCAAGCGGTTTTTATGAGGCTGTCAATGCAGAGAGCACTGAGAAGTCCTCGACTTCAGGGAGATGTTGACTGGAGTACATCATGAATGCACCAAGATAGGAGGCCTGTATAGCTGCCTGAGCAATTTCTCATATCCAGGGAAACCCCCTGGAGGAGCATGGCAATAGCAGCGACGACGGAGAACGAGGCTTGGGAGCGGAGGGCGGGGCCTCGAAAGAGGAGGATGGTGCTGGCTTGGATGACTCTAGCCCATCCAGGGAGATAGTGAAGATGAAGGGCCGGCAGCGCCTCTGCAGAGCAGGGGAATGAAGGTTTCCAAAGCAATGGGTTGCTGAAATGCACCCTATGGAGATGGCATGAAGATGTCAGCATTTGTGATCGCGACTTGCAGCTGTGTTTTATCCCGAGCTTCCCCATTGGCCTACTGCAAAGTGCCAGGGTCGGTGCATTCCCTAGGCAGTGGCTGACAAAGCAATGATCTAGCAGCTTACCCATGTTCTCAGTGATCCTGACAATCACACTTGTCATGTAGACGTTTCTCAGACAGACACCTTCAGACTAAGTCTGAAGGGAGGAATGACCTTAGTGTGTGTAAATTCTGCACCGGCGATCCTGTTGCATCAGCTGGGCTCTACATCCCCAATCATTTGTTACCCATGCTGAGAAACTACCTGGGGGGGTGGCAGTGACGGGTGGGCCTCCCGTCGGAAAAGCCCACCACCCCCTGTTCAAGGGGACCTCGCTGTGTATTTGTTCGACTCGACAGCAAGTAGATAAAAATCGTAGAGATGGTAGAATTAGAGATAGACAAGAGGAGTGAGACTGCATCAGATCAAAGTAGTGTGGAAGCCGAGTTGAGCGAGCTGTTTCTTCGCTTCAGTACAGGGCAAGTTTCTTTCGCTGAATTCAACGGACTCTATACCACCAGAATTGTACTTCATTGCTTTGCAGCGTGGTTACATGGCCTGTCAGTCGTAAAGGCATCGATAGTAGCTGGGCATGTACTTGAGAGTTTTGAGTTCTTCTTTCCTGATAAGCGCTTGACGCGGGATGGTCCGTTGTCTGAATTTTTTTGTCAACTGTTCCCATGAGGACTTGCATCACTGAGTCAATTCAGGCCAGAAGCGCTGAGGTGGACTGGGAAGGGTGCCAAACACAAGCAGTGCCCATATCCAGGAAATCGCAGATACTGAACGTGATCAGTCAACCTCCCCTATAGACACTCCTGGATCCTTTCCCTGTTGACACCCTACCAGGACGCACGGATACCTTCTTGGACCTAATCATGTCTTCCCTGCAGGGACACATCCGTGAAAGGCTTTTCGGGCATGTGGACCTTCTACAGGCCAGAGTCTGCAGAAGACGAGGCCGTCAACTCCAGCTTCAGGTGTTTGCGCACCTACGAGACCCTGGCCACGGACCCCATCACCATCAAGTTCCGCACCTTCAACCAGCTGGAGCCCGGCAACGGCTCGGCCAAGGCCAGGCCTCTGGATGGGGTGTTTGAGAGCGACCACTCCCGCCTAGCTACAGACCCCTTTTTCACAGTGAGACTTCCACGCGGTTGAGTTGCCTCACGCCATACAGGCGCAGCCCTGGCAGCATGTCCCAAATTCCGGTCTGGCATCGGGCTGACCAAAGGCAGTGCAACTGACGACGAGGGGAGAGGAGAAGGGAGTGGCGAGGAAGGACATGGCCATGAGCATCCATGTTAGGCGAGGTAGTGGGTGTGCTCTAGGGGTCTGCGTCGCAGCCCATACTGTGGGCAGGGAGGCGAGTCGAGGCTCATTCAGTCAGGAGAGAACGTCCGTGCAGGACAGTATGGTCCTTTCTGAGGCAGAGCAGAAGGAGGGACTGCCGGAGTGCGTATTCTGGAGGTGTGTGGCAGTAGATGCCCAGGTGATACCTGCTTTGAACCTGTTTGAGCATCATGTCAGAAGAGCTGATCGATTGGAGGCCATTTTGATCAGGACAAAGAATGTAGGAATCCTTTGGCACGGCGCCTTTCAGGCCGGTCAGAAGGGGGAAAACATTGCAAAAGTGCTCCCAGATTATCTGATCTTGAAAGTATCCGAGACTCAGGTGCTCCTGTGCTGATTCATCAGGGGGCAAACACACACCTGCACCAGGCCGAGGATGTTGTGATGAAGCTTTGAATTCGTGGCAATAATTTCAGCCCCTGAGGCACAGAGGGAGACTGGCTTGCCCTGCAGAACGTGCTGCGGATTGCCCCATGCCTGCCCCCTGCCAGGTCCAGTGAGGCGCAGAAGCCCGGGCTGACCCAGTACCCCGGGTGGAGCCAGCAGAGCATGGCCATGGGCGTCTTTGCTTTCGAGGCCTTCATAGAGGACGGGGACGACCGCTGGTCCCTGGGCGCTCTGTACAGCGTGCAGACCCTCAAGCTGCTGTCCCATTTCTGCATCCAAGAGCACACGGTGACGGTGGAACCTGAAAGGCGCATCAGCTTCAGCACCCTCCCCAGCAAGCAGCCCAAAGCCAGGTATGGAACAGAGCCTTTCCCCATCCCATTCCCTCATCCTTGAGATTGCTAGACTGGCAAAGCACCTCATCTCTCCAAAGAATCATTCCATGGGAAGAGGCGGCATGCCTGAGGACATGTGCTGTTGGGGTGTCTTGCGGCGTCAGTCGCTGCAAGCTCAAAGACAGGGAGATGCATGTTGGCCTGTCCCGCGTGACCTGACTGCCCATTCTGCTTTGTTGCTCAGAGACCCAGATCTTTGCACCTGATCGCTCTGTGCAGTCGCCTGATCCTGTTGGGTGGCTGTAGGCTGAGCAGCGACGTCTCCTTGTGGCTGGACCAGGGCAACTACAAGGGCGAGATGAAGGAGGTGGTGTGGGACGAGGACGGCGAGATGCTCAAGCTGGGCACCAGGCCCGCCACGTGGACGGCCCCTGACACATCTTCCACGTCTCACAGGTAAGGTATCCCTACTTCCATACACACACCCCTGGGTTTGATTGTTGCGCCACCATGACAGGGTGTTCAGCGCGTGCGGAAGTCCTGTCTGAGGTTGAGGGTTTCGCAGGCTGTTTTTGTACCCGGACGGCATGTATGCGTACCACCCCCTGGAACTTCCGGAGGTCGCCGCCTCCTCCCCCAACACCTTCAACCAGGGGGCCAGATTCGAGATGGGGGGGCTGTGCAGGTGAGACCTCGCCCTGAGTCTGGAGTGTTTATGGAGTTTCAACTCGCAGGTGTGCTTTACAAGCCTGTGTTTCTTGCCTGGCTTGGATTTTTTTGCCATTGGCTTGAGCCTGAGGTCGTGGCATGCAGGGATGGTCAGGAATTTCGACGACTGGTGCTGCGCTACTCGCCTGCAGGCCAGGTGATTGCCCCCCCCCCCCCCCCCATATACCCCAATCCCTGCATGGCATTCAGAGCAAGGCTCCTTGATCCAAAAACGCGCTGATTCTCCTTTCATTCCAAAGTATTCATGCTCCCGTATCACCCAGGTGACTTCGCTCACCAAGGAGCTCTACAAGGCCAGCGGGTCATTCGAGTTTGAGCGGCGGCAGAGTACCAGCGTGCGGCGCAGCATGGACACAAGGCGCCCAGGCGGACTTTCCGCCCACCAGGCACGGGTCGAAGCAAGAATCGCCAAGGCAGAACAAGCCTACAAGGTCGGCGAATGAAAGGCCTGCCTCACCTCGGTCCCTTAGGCAACCCTGAAGAATGGCCTAGGTTGCCCTGTCATTCTTGTACACCCCCCTGTGCTTTTGATCTAACAGAAGTATTTTTCTCAGCACACAAAGTGTGCCGCTTAGGGGCTATGCATTAGGAGGTGTGTCATGTATGCCGAGGCAGAATGGCTGGAGTTTTGGCGGGCAAAATTGCTATTTGACAGATATGGATTTGTCAGATTGCGCGAAGAGGCCAGTCTTAGGAAGAAAAACAATGCAAGCAATTAGACACAGTGGAATGAGTGTGCTGACAGAAATTGCCAAGGCTAGTATCACTGACATGGTTCCATGCTGGAGCTGTGTGCGTATGGATCTCTGGTCCCTCTGTTGCTTCTTCTCTGATCCTGTTTTTGCGGTATAGAGTCATTCTTAGAAGGTATTTTTACATGTCCACTTGTCAACTGCTTTGACTACGTATTGCTTAGATAGGAAGAAACTACCCCTGATTCAATGACACCCATGCCATGAGTTGCTGGAGATAGGCAGATGGGCAAGTAGTATGGAACATGGTATGGTCTCATACAATTGCAGTCCTGGAAATCGTTTGACTCACACAGTTGTAGCCACAAGAACCGTTTTTTATATCCATTGTAATTTGGGTGGTCTGCCAACAAGCGGTTCACCCATATTGTAATGCAGTCCTCTGGCGTTTGAATTGAGTACTCAATCATTCTTGCCTCTTCTCCACCCGCTCTTGCTCTATGGATGGCAGCCAGATGAGTTATCAGCAGGACACACTGTACTGTGATTGAGACACCAAGAGGCCAGAGCCTGCCCGCTGAACAATGCATTGATGCCTCTTATGGTTCAGGTATGCACCCAATACGTGAGCAGCACTGTATTTTGCACATTGTGATGGAATGTACGGGGACAGAAGCAGAGGGAAAAGATGGGAAAGACTTCCAAATTTGCAAGCATATTCAGTCTTCTCGTGGTTTCAAATCCTTGCAGCTCTCAGAGGTGCGACCTACTTCAGGTACACACTGCTCTATGTGACACCTAGACTCTCACTTATAGCAGCAAGCATTACTGTGCTGTGGCCCGCTGCCAAATCCCAACAGGACAAATCACTCTGTATCAATAATTTACATAACCAGAACACGCTCAGATATGCAGCGCAGCAGCGATGGTGCCAGCGAGGCTGATAATCTCAAAAGGAGCTACCCCCCGCACTTCATTCACAGTCTGCGGACAAGAGTCTGTGATCCAGAAATGCTCAAAGCTGTCTGCGGTGCCGTGTATGCTGCTGAATCGTTTGTGGGACTGGTTGGGGAACACTCCATGCGTCACGTACGCACTCACAGCAGCTGCACCCTGCAACCATACACAACACCATTCAGTGGGGGCACCCTTGCTTTCTTGTTCCAGTTAGACCTGTTTGGACCACAGGAGGGAACGCACCTGAGATCAGATGATCAAGTCATTCCATCCACTCCTCCTGAGATTGGATTCTCTTTTAAACCCCCTCCCCCACCCGGATCCTAT
The DNA here is from genome assembly GCA_004335615.1 of Chloroidium sp. JM. Taxonomy (NCBI): domain Eukaryota; kingdom Viridiplantae; phylum Chlorophyta; class Trebouxiophyceae; order Watanabeales; family Watanabeaceae; genus Chloroidium; species Chloroidium sp. JM. Next base: position 769,930 of record QAXI01000425.1, read on the forward strand.
CCCCTCCAATAAATTAGGATGGCTGGATTGCGTCAGCACTCTCGTTGATTCCAGAAGGCCAGTCAACATTTTGCCACCAGGCCGGAATGCCCGCAGAGGGCAGCACCTGTGCCTTGAGCAATTTGCCGCACTCCAGCAGGGTGCTGCCGGACTGCACCAGGTCGTCCACGATGACGACGTGCCGCCCCTTGGCCTCCCCCTCCTTGAGGCGCACTATCCTCTTGTCGCCATCCCTCACCTTGGTGCAGATGACCTGCCACAGCATGCACGCCCCTCACGTCTCCATGCCAGGCAACAATCCCTATTCATGCTTACCCCACATGGCCGTATATGGAAATATGGGAAACATCCACCTGCCCGATGCTTTCTTTGAGGGGCAAGATGGACTGCATGAGGATGCGAGGACAAACGTTCATCTTGGCAGTGGTGAACTTTGCTGCATTTCCACGCGACCTATGCGACTCCTGCCACAGGCCAGCTGTGGCTGTGAGATTTACCTCTGGGTACTCGCCCAGTTGTGAGTGGAAGCGTTTCCAGGCTCCTTCATCTGGGTATGCGATGGTGAGGTTGTCGGCATCCGGGAGGGTGACCAGGGTCTGCTTGACCAGGGGGATGCCGCTCTCAAACAGGGGCAGCACCGTGTCCCCAAAGTAGAACCGCTCCTGAAATCATAGGCTGACCTTGACCTTGAAGTATTGCTTCCCCTCACAGAAAGTCAATTTTCAGCATGCTGGACCGAGCACAAGACAGCAATTCGTGCAAGGCATGCCAGGCTGTTTGAGAAAAGCAGAGTGCAATCCTGCAGTCTAAGGATGAGAATAACGAGAACCAGTCGTACCTGGAGGGCATGAATATCAAAGATGACGACGCTGCTGGGTCCGCCCCGGGAGAGGGGGATGTTGGAAAGGATGCGGGCCAGCGTGAAGGCAGTGGCCACGTCCCCTTCTGCCTCCACCTGGGGGGTATCTCATGGTCAGTTGCGATTCAAGAGCATGCCTACAAGATCAACATTGCACTGGCATTGGGCAACCCTCCCGTTTCACCCCCCGAAACTTTCCCAGGGCTGCTCTGTTGCAGCCTGGACAGCGACTCGCTGCATCTGGGCTGTGCAGGGTGATCAGCACGCGCAAGAATCAGCCAGGCTCGTCATGATAGTGTCAGGCATCTGATTCATGTTGAAATACATTGCATTGTTAATCACAGCCCAGTGGAGCCTGCCAGTGCTACATCCTTCCTCAGTCTTGGCATGCGAGGTCTCACCCTCTCGGCGGTGCCGGTGGGGAAGTAGGGGAGGACAAGCGTGAAGGAGCCGATGAACATGCGTGGCAGCTGGTAGATGACTGAGAGCTGCTCAAAGATGGACGCATGGTCCTGGAAGGAGGCCAGGAAGGCGACGTGGCGGTTGCGGATGCGGGTGGCGTCCTTCACAAACAGATTGGGAAATCCGTCTGGGAACGACCTGCAGCTTCGAACCACCTGTTATGTTTTCTGGTCAGCTGCTTGCTGGAAACATCCTCCCCCTTGTGCGGGTTTGACAGGACAGAATGCCGCCTGGGCAAGCAGTCTGCACAGATGGTCTGCTCCCAAGATGATCCACACTGTATTCATGTTTCCAGTGATTCAGGTCGCAGCAAAGACTCACGCCCATCGTATCCGCCCCAGCTCTATCTTGGAGCTGGCCTCAGAGATTTTCCGAGCCAGTGACTCCATCTCTGGGAAGTAGAACAGCAGGCAATCCTTTTTGAGGTAATCTGGGAGTTCCTGCAGCTGCAGCACGGAAATTTGTCAATAGTCTGTAGCGGCAGCCGGCAAAAGAACAAATTATCCCCCTTTAACGACGAAATAGGAAATACAAGAACCGTGCATGCGGAGTTTCAGAAGCCAATTCTGCTATTCAGTGGCTTAAAAGAGACATGGCATTCTCGATCGTTAAATGCACTTTTTCAAAGCTATGTGATGGCTTACCACGACGTTGGGGCTGCTAAGCCTGATGTCTTCTCCGGCATGTTCGTGTGCTCCTGGCCTGACTTTTGTAGGGGTAGCATGACCTAAGTGCGATTCTTTTGGGACGGACATGTATGCATTCGGCAGGCGTCCTCGTCGGCTCACAAGCTTACACCATCCGCGAAGTTTTCCTTTGCAGCGAAATGTGGGGCAGAGATGCGATGGTAGGCTCCCTGAAGCCAGATCACTTGAGATCATGCAAGACAAACATGCAGGAGTCTTTCCCTGTTCTTTGCCGCAGGACAATGATTGCTGAGACAGCCTGGGAAGTTTGAAGTTTGCAAGGGTGGCACATTGGAAGCACTGGCAAGTGCACGCATGAGCGGTGCGGCTTTGAGAGCAGTCTGGTGTCGAACCTTGCGTCTAGCGTGTATTCGACGCGATCAATCAATTGATGTCTCGCAGTGAGTCCTAAGTCGAGTGAGTGTCTGATTACCAGGGATATGGAGTGGGTCCAAGAGCTGAAGTTCTGGATCAGATCGTTCAGCGAAGCAGAAGGGCGCAAGCCGCAAGCAGCTGACATGCCTGACAACATACGTGAGATCCAGTCCTTCTCCACCAAATACAAACAGCAGGCTTGCCTGATACGCCAGTACAAGGGTATCAAGTACAGGGCTGAAACCATCATCATTTTCACAGGCCTCATCTACTCCACTTGGCAGAGCCAGAGGGGTAGTACTGACGTACCAACGTCGTTTGTTGCAAAACCTGGAGGTTGCCCTTATCCCTGCAACGCTGGCTATGTAACTCCCAGCAACTTGCCATGTTATTCATGCATATGTCATCTGTGACCGTGCTGTGCCACATCCTGGTCTTGAAATGAAGCATCAATGTTTGACAAAATTGCAGACTCCAAAGCAGCCTTGCGCTGTGCCGAGCCTTCGCTTGAGTATAATCCCTTTGCAAGACCATCGAAAAAGGCAAAGCTGGGCTTGCCTTCCAAAGGTGAATCTGCTTTGAAACCGTCCATCCTTCAATGTGTTGCAAACGCTGTTGCTGGGGCCTGCAGGTCGATCATCTTGAGATTCCTCCTTCGAGTGGATTGTCAATGAGTTTCTCATCTTGAAAAATGATATTTTGCAGGGAGGGAGAATGAGCCTTCTGTGAACACAAGGAGGGGAGAGGAGGATGCTGGAGGGTCTCATGGAGAAGAAGATATGGGGTGCGGCGCATGCACTGATTCTACGCCTGCGATCGTCCCAACCTTGGCGCTGCGCACTAGCCAACCCCTCCAACAGGTCACCCAAGCCAGCTGTTGTCCTTTAACCGTCCTCTGCCAACCTCCTATTCCACAAAAGTGTTGCATAAAAACACAGATTTTCACACAGACGGTGAGATGTCGTGCTTTGTCGCGCACGGTAGGCTGTATGCCAAGGATATTGTAAGATCAGCATGGGCGCCGTGGACAGAGACATGCTTGCTGTATCTCAGAGGCTGGAAAAGGAAAGCGCGAATCCACACTGCAGGCTGGCAACAGAATCCGCAGACCCCCCGGGCCCCTCGGCCAGGCAAACTCTGACCTCGGCATTGGAGATAGGGTGCAGCAGAAGGATGTCAGTGCATGCGGCGCTGAACAGCAGCACTGTGAGAGGCCCCCATCCTTAGGGGCAACCAGGCTGGAGGGCTCAGGACACAGCTTCTCGAATGCAGAGGATGGGATTGAGAGGTGGGGTGGGGCTATGCAAGCCAGTGCAGCAGCAGCTGAGCGTGACAGAGCACATGACAGCCATACAGCATTCTGGACTCACCCAGCAGGGGAGGATGTTGGTGTTCTGTTGCCAGTAAATGCGGACAGCTTGCCGATTGCCAGACAGCTGGGAGGAAGTGACAGGGAGGTGGGACTGAGGAGTGCTGCCCTGGATGGAGGAGAGGAGGGCTTGGGGCTTGCGGAGGAAGGCGCAGGTAGAGGGCATCCTCGAGGAGGCACAGGAGGCTGCAGCTGGGAGGTCACAGGTGCAGAAGAGCCACAAATTGAGGGTGTCGGCCCAGACAGACGTAGAATGGTGCTTCCTGAGCCTGCGCATCTGGCAAGGCGGCTAGCCCTGCACGTCCCTGCACAGCCCAAGGTAAATTCCATGTCTTCATTTTTGCCATCTGTGCAGAACTGTGGGCCATCAACAAGGGAGGCTGTGTCGATCATGCTGGATGCAGGCTATCGGACGATCTGCACACTGAGACTATCTGGTGCCTGGGTATTGTACATCTGATGTGATCTCTGCAAGCCTCAATCGTCATGTGCAAAAGAGCAAAATAAAATATCAATTGCAGATGAAACGCAAGCGGCGCTCACAGATCCAGCAGGATTGCACCACAGAGGAGAGCAACTCAGAAGAGGAGGTATCAGTAGCACGGACAAAGAGGAAGCCACAAACTAGGTACAGCATCCCTGTACGAAGATCCGTACCGCATCAATATGCCTGATTGGATAGCAGGCAAGGAGTGCTGCCCTGGATTTTGAGTATCTTTGCGATCCTACTGCCGCCACAAGTATGATCGTCAGCTTTGACCTTCTTCCTTGTGATATGAAAGAGAACCAAACTTTACTGGTACAGGGCATCAGGAATCAGCTTGGATGATCCATGTGAGCTGGAGTCTGATGTGGAGGAGCCTGCGAAGGCAAGGAGGCCAGCGGCCAGCAAGAAAGCGGCGGCTGCTATGCCAAGGGCACCTGGGGAGAGGGTTGCGGCAGGCAAGAAGGGCCTGGGCGGAGGAGGTGGCACTGCCGCCTCAGGGGTAGCTACGAAGCCTAGGCAGAATTTTGTGCGTATAGACAAGAAGGTATGATGAAATCGCCACTCGGTCAACAGGAATGGGGTTCAGGAAAGGCGGCAAGCAACATCACCGATGAGGTGTCCAATATCGTGCCTTGTGGGCGACCTTGTCAGTGGGAACCCATCTTTAAAGTTGTGGTAGGCGTGACAAGCTATTAGCGCAACTTCAAGCGGTGGCGTTTCTGTGAAGAGCATTTCAATCAACTGTTGCCGAGGAAGGTGCCTGAGCTCTGACAGGAAATATGAAGTGATAATGACAGCCATGCACAGCGACCACCCACTAATCTGCTCCAAATTGTCCTATGGGCAGCTCAATACTCATTGCCATGGATAGCTTGCAGATGAGTGACTCCACGTCATATTTGTAGGGTGGGAGTGGCCGATTTGGCTTCAAGAGCAAAGCTGGCATGAAGCGCAGGGCAGGTGGAAAGGGCAAGTTCAAGAAGTTTGCACCCAAGTAAGCTACTGAAATCCTCTTGTTTCTAGAGCATTGAATACAACAAGACGGGTGCCACAATCATCTGATGCTTTGTCCCCACAAATTTCTGTCAGATGAGCAACTTGATGTTCTGAGCACACGTGTCTCATGCAAATCAGCATGAGAACAAAGATGGTCATGGTATTTCCTCATTGTCCCTGGGCGTTGTAGATTCCTTCCTCAGGCTGGGGACGGTGCTGATATTGTTGAGGGCTGGGAGGCAAAACGTGGCCGCAGCTGCTTCAAGTGTGGGAAGCCTGGGCATTTTGCCAATGCCTGCCCAGGCCTCGCCGCTGCGGCCTTCCAGGTGCAGTCAATCACCTTTGGATGGTGCTGTTTTCTGCCTGCACAAGTGAGGCTGTTTTTAGGTTGCTTGTAAACTTTGCGGCAAGCGATTTGTTGACACTCACAACTGTCCAGAGGATCACCAGTGTTGGCTTTCACATACAATGTGAAAGCCACACATGACTGGAGCAGGGGGAAGGAGGAGACCCGCAGACCCTCGACAGGCAAGGCGCCCTACAGCCAGGCGACTCTTTGCCAGCCACAGCACAGCAGACGAGGCAAACTGGGGCTGGGCCAGAGGAGCAGGATGCGGCGGCAGAGCCCCTTGGTGAGGAGGTCCAGGCTGCCATCCGTCTGGCCAGGGATGGGGGAGAATCTGCGGAGGAGGGCCTCGCTCAACTGCTGAGGGGGGTGTTTCGGCACCAGCACTTCCGGGGGCAGCAGCTGGGCATCATCCAGAAGGTGCTGCAAGGACAGTCCACCCTGGCCATTCTGCCAACCGGTGGGCTACCCAACCACGTGCTCGAATATTTTCAGGGAATGGAACGATCTGTTCTTCCATGTCGTGACATTTTCTCCATTTGTGTCGTCCGTATTGAAGGCTCCTGCATTCCGGTGTACCTGATCGTCTGCATCTCGCTGCGCCTCTATGGTCCAGCCAGAATGCATAATATGCCTGGATGTCGAGGCATCATGACCGCAGAAGACCCTGCCAGTCAGGTTTGGCAGGACAAGTCTGTGCTGTGTTGGCAGGTGCGGGGAAGAGCCTCTGCTACCAGGTGCCAGCGCTGGTTCAGGAGGGCACGACGCTGGTGGTGTCTCCCCTGGTGGCCCTCATGCGCGACCAGCTGAGCCACCTGCCCCCACAGCTCCCCGCTGCCATGCTGTGGCGCGGCCAGACCAAGGCACAGGCCATGCAGGTCCTCTCAGACCTCAGGGTGAGCCCTCCATTGGCATCTTCGGCCCCCACCTACAGGCTGCATGGCTCCTTCTCCCAGGTACAAAATCATTGTGTGGAGGCATGCCATGCCGTACTCCAAGCGTGTTCAAGTCAAGCTTCCCTGATGTGTGGTGGTGAATGGTTTGTGCGCCGTGTGCCAGGAGGGGCGTTTGCGCGTGCTGTACGTGGCACCTGAGAGGCTGCACAACGAGACGCTTCTGTCTGCCCTGGCGTCACGGCTGCCCCTTCCCCTCCTGGTCGTGGATGGTGAGTTTGAGGAGCCCCGCCCTGTGCCATTCATCTGATATGTGCACCACAGCATGCAACTGCAAAATCAGGCTCTCAGGGCCCTGCTTCCAAAGCCGGCTGCCCTGAAGACTTTCTGCCAATGTTGCAGAGGCTCACTGTGTGGCAGAATGGGGCCACAACTTCAGGTGCCTCACTGCCTCACATCATGAGATACGCACATGCCTGGCCGAGAGAATGCTATTTCAGAGCCACAATGCTCACTGCCACAGCTGTCATTTTGCGGTGGACTGCCGTCTGTTGCTTCGGATTTGTGACGTGCAGTCTACAGGACTCTTATGAATCGCAGATGGAACGGAATGTGTGACCCAGCACCTTGCTGAATGTCGCAATTCTTGATCCAGGTCAGCATACTTCCGGCTGGGGCATCTGATCCGGGAGAGGGTGCCCTGCAAGGTGGTACTGGCCCTGACCGCCACTGCCACCAAATCCACCCAGCACTCCATTCGGGAGGTGCTCAGCATCCCACGGGAGAGCACTGTCAGGGAGGCAGAGCTGCCTCCCAACCTCCGCCTTGCCGTCCAAGATGTCAAGGCTGGTGCGTCCCACATACACCTGTTGCCATCACTCCCCCCTATCCTCCCTTGCACTGAATCAAGCTGAAGGGAGCACACCACTGCATGATGCGCCCAGATGGGAAGGAGGGGCATGGCGGATGCGCAAACGCCAGGCTGATACAGGCACCATGTCAAGTAGAACACAATCGGAGGTGTCATCAGCATGGGGTGACATGACTTGCCACAAGACAACCAAGCAGCAAGCTCACTGCGTCATTTGTGCTTTTGCACAAATTCACATCCATACTGGGTGCCCTGCACAGGGCTGCAGGGCAGCCTGAAGCCAGCTCTGCTGCAAATAATCAAGAAGACGCAGAAGGGGCTGACCACCATCGTCTACACAACCTTCCAGAGCCAGGCAGACGAGATCGCGGGCTACCTGTACGTCAATGGAGTTGCTGCCTCCAGCTACCATGCAGGCAAAATGGACCAGGTACAGCGCAAGCACACCCTGCAACTAGTAATCGTATCACCAATAGAGAACTGAAAGCAAAGCCATTCGGTGACCTGGGCACCTCAATTGGCCTTTCTGTATTGTCCACTCAACTCAGCCAGCCCTATTCGCCTGCCCACTTGCTCATGTTGCACACCTCGTAGCCACATTGCAACAAACCAACACACAAATGTCTCAAGGGACTGAGGGCCGATGCAGGAGCGTGAGCGGATCCAAGAGGACTTCTGTCAGGCAAGGCTGCAGGTGGTGGTGGCCACAGTGGCATTTGGCATGGGGCTGGATGCCATGCATGTGCGCAGTGTCGTGCACCTCACCATGCCTCGCAGCTTGGAGGAGTACGTCCAGCAGGTGCACAATCCCCTCACAACTTACTATCAAGTGGCCAGGGTGAAACATTGCACTCTCAAGAACGTGTTGGTGACGCAACTGCGGTCTCGCGCACTGCAAAATTCAAGCTCTGGTGCTGACAAAACTCACTGCGTCGACTGTGAGGCAGTCAAAGTGGGATGTGAAGAAAATTGAGCAGGTGCAAGGGGCTGCTTTTGTTCCTCCAGGTTGGCAGAGCAGGCAGGAGCGGCGAGGAGGGGTGGTGCCACATGTTCCTCAGCAACCCAGACTACCTGAGGCTCAGGTCTCTCAGTCACTCTGATGGTGTGGACAGCTGCCAGGTGACTCCCCTCTTGCTGCTGTTGCATCAGTCACACACAGGCCGTCAAATTCGAACTTTACTAAGCAGAAATTTCATGCTGATCATGACCTATCATGGAACGACAGGATCGACTCTGTTGTCAGGTGGGTGTGCTGCTGGAAGAGGTGTTCTGTGGAGACCATACAGCCCGAAGCTTGCGCAAGAACAGGGCACCCTCTGAGGCGGCAGGAAGATTTGGGGTAGTCAGCGTGCCTAACCTGGTGCAACGTCTGGACATCAAGGAGGAAGTCCTGGAGACGTTGCTGAGCTATGTTGAGGTGCTGCAGCCGCCTTTAGCAGCCCATAAATTAAACAAAATGCACTCAGTCGCATTGCCCAAAAAGGACTTGGCCCCACATTCTTCCCAATGCCACTGCCATGTCATGTCTCGTCAACACACTTCGCTGAATCTGAATTGCTCTGCCACAGATGGTGCACCTGAAAGTTATGCTCTGCCATGCAGCGAGGGATCCCAAAGTCAGCCGGGCCAATCCGGGGAAAGACTGACATTGAGCAACCTCAATGCAGGCAGTGGGTGGCTTCCTGAAAATGCTGCCACCCACCAGCGCAACCATCTCTGTAGCGTTCTACGCCGATGACCCCAGACAGCTGGCAGCCCAGCACGAGGTCATCCGCTGCCTACTGACACTGGTGCCCAAGCCCAGGCAGGGCACCTATCACGCCCCCATGGCTGCCCTGTGCAACCTCATGCTGCAGCCGCCCTATGGAGTTGTGAGAGCACTGCAGGTAAAGGTGTCTGCCCCCTGGCCGAAGTGCTCTGGGGGTGGAGGTTACATATCCGCTTTTGCATGCCTTGCTGTGGTATTACATGTGCGTACCCATGGTGATTGAGCACAGTTGTTGCTGTGCAGGACCTTGCAGCTGCAGACCAGCTGCGCTTTGAGCTGGCTCGCCAGCAGGCTCTGGCTTTCGAGGTGCCCTGTAACCTACACCTGGCCATCGCCTGAATTGCCACATGATTGCAGTCTTTGCCAAATTGATTCACTACAACACCTGTGTGCCTCCCCCTGACAGTCTGCTGGTAAATGCCACGGATGGTGCCACGAATCTAGAATCTAAAGCTCAGGATCAAGAAACCATAGCGTCCGCATGCAGGTAGGAGTACGGTATGTGAGAGGATTGGACTTTGACATTAGCCATTTTCTGGTCTCCTGCAGATCCTAGAGAGACCAGTCGACCTCCACAGGCTGGCGGCAGACCTAGCAGCCAGACATCGCAGGGCCAGCCAGCTGCAAGTGGCAAGGATCGACACCGCTTTTCGCGCCTTTGAGGCGGCTAGAAGACTGGAGGCTGGACAGCTGCAGGAGGCTGCGCTCAGGCGCACCATCAGCACCTACTTCAAGGCGGAGGTGGAGGCTGGAGGGGAGGGGGAGGCTGAGGACCTGCAGGGCCTACCGCTGAGGCCTGCAGAGCCAATGCTGGGCGCAGATTGTCGTGCCCTGCTGCTCCAGATTGAGAAATCGGGACAGGTACTGCACCATCACTACTATGGAGATTATGTCTGAGTTGATGTGGGTGCGTACACTGCTTTGAAGCAATGTTCCAGCCTGGAGTCCAGCTTCAATGAGCAGAGTGAATCCTCAAACTGCCTCAGCAATTGGCAGGATGATCCAGATAAAGGTACCCATTTTTGTCATGGGTTGACCTTATCTTCTTCATGTGGCAGGTCGCCGCAAACCCCAGCAGGGTTGTGGCCAGGATACTGCACGGCCTGTCAAGCCCTGAATTCCCTGCAAAAGCATGGAGCAAATGCGGCTTCTGGGCTCGCTACTCAGATGTGGCCTTCTCAACGGTCATGCGTGTTGCCCAGAGGCAAAGCAGGTCCTGATTTTTGATTAACGAGAGCAAACAATTTGTTGTGCAAAATGACTTGCAAGTTCTGCGGAGCTGGAGCAAGCTGTTCTGGTATCTCATGCCCTTTCCAACAGCATGGACACCCGATTTGTGAGAGCTGTTGGCGTTGCATATTGTATCTGGTTATTTGATACCATATTGCAAGTCTTCAGAGTGCAGTGGAGTAAAAAAGCTCCCTTCTCCCTTCCTTTGTCGCTCCCTTTGAAATTTGAATTTCGAAGCACCCCAACCCCCCTCCAGGGCTCCTCCGTTTTTCGCCTGGAGAGGATACAGCTGATTCCATCAAGTTCAACACAGACTATCTGAAGTACTCCGAGAACAATGATATCGTGAAATATTGCACCCAGAGATCACAGATGTCGACAACAAATCCACCGACTGCTCAAGTATTTGCTTTCTGGAAAGGTATGTCAGCTACGCTCTGAGGAATGAGACACAAGCTTTGTTTCCCTAATTGGAAGCCACACGCTTTGAGAATCTCGACGCACAAAGCATGCGCAAATCGCACGCAACGAAAGTACCAAATAATGATGTGCTATGTGGCTCTGAAAAACATGTTCCTCTACAGACTTCCATTTCGAAGAGTTCAGAGGACGTTTGGACGGGAAAGGCTTGGCTGTGGCAGAGCACCAAGAGAAATCAATCAACAGCAGAAAGAGACTTGCTGAGATTACAAAAGGTAAAACGTCCTGTACCTGTCCAGGTCCACCAGAAAAAACCAGCAACCTCTGCAGCAAGATGAGCCGGTAAGACTGAACAGGCTTGCATATTTTAAGACCACTGCCGCTCATGCAGAATTTAAACGGAATGCCAGCAGCGATACGGTCCAGCAAGTGGGTACACTGCTACGGCACTACCAGACTGAGGTAGATCAGCTGACTGCCAGGTGTGCACCGCTGGCAAAGCCTCTTTCTGCTGCTACCATTATTCCTGAATGCATTTCTTCGAGTAGAAGATGGCTACTGTGCAGGGCGAAGTTTGGGGAGACGGCTTTCTTGGAGATATACCAGACACTCTATGAAGCACCAGATCCAGCACTTTCCCTTGCTCAAGCCCTGGTGCGCTCTGTCCCTACGTTTCAAGAAGCTACTGGTGCCAGGCTCGTGTGGACGGTTCATGTTGCCTGTATGGCTTTCCATCATTGGGTGTCTGCATGCCATCCTTCCCTCATCGAATCATGAGTATCAACGACCAGTGGAAATTTCGAACAGGAGCTGGCATCTCACAGCGCGGAGGTGGATGCACAGATGTGCAAGATGGCCCAGGAGTTGGCAGAGTACAAGGCAGAAAGCAAAGAGCTGAAGAACCAGGATGGCACTATTCGCCGCCTGGAGGAGCGAGTCCGGAGCCTGGAAGTACAGCTCCAGGAGAAGGTGCTTGTCTCTCACACCTTTAAATATTCTGCCACCAAGAATACATGGCAAAAAGATTGTAAGTTGCGGAGGAGAATACTGAATTGCTTGCTAACTGACTGATCCTCCAGCATCTCTGATACAGGAGCGGCAGCTGGAAGAAGCTGTGATATCCTGGGAAGCTGCTGGCAACCAACTTGCAGCACAGGAGACAGCAGAGCGCGAAGACAGGCTGCTGATTGCTCTTTCCGAGGCGCAAAGCAGTCTGGTCAACATGCAGAAGCTGCATGAGGCATCCCAGAAGCAGCTTTTCAACATGCAGAGCCAGAGTGAAGAGGAGCAGGTGAGACGATACGAGAAGGCCCTCAGACAGTCTGTTTTGCATCCTTGAACGTTTGCAAGCTTCTCATCATTATCATGGGAATAAACGGGGACCAGCAGCAGGTGCACATGTGACTGGGAAACAACAGGGATTGATTCTTGGAAAGCAAGGCAAGATTTATCTCGCATGCTGCAAGTGTGGTTTGAGGCTTGTATCCACACCTGTTACATACCAGGAGCCCGCATCACCCTTGTTCAGGGATGCTTGCGATGGTGCAGGTCGGCAGGCAATTGGAGGTGGAAATAGCCACCGCAGAGATGGAGAGAGCTCAGCAGCGGCTCATTACCTTGGAAAGGGAGAAGGAAGACCTGGTGGCAAAGGTCAGCAGTGTTCCCACCCAGTGCTCGGGGGTAATGCAAGTGCAGGCGCAGTGATGTGCTGTTGCAGCTGTGCCTGGCCGACGTTGGCGGAAATTTTGTTTATGTTACAGATTGGTGAGGGAAGAGACAGCCCCACAAGCGGCTCTCCTGTGAGCCGGCAGAACGAAGAAGGCCTGCGCGCTGAGCTGAGCACCCAGAGGCAGTTGGTCAGCAGGTTGCACTCGGAGATGAGCTCAAGTGAGCGCTTCCTCCCGTATCTCTCCTTTTGGTCTTCAAATCCACGAAAAGCATAGCATTCAAAACAGCGCATGTGCAATGCTGCTCAAGTGAATTTATGACGACAAGCTGCTCACTTACATCACCCATAGTCATTCCTGAGGAAGAAGATGGAGTGTTCAACACGACTCATCACACTGGGTTTGAAATTGCAGTGTCGATGAGAGCAGAGGAGGAGGCAGAGGCTATGAATTCCAGGTGTGAAGGTTTGCGCTTGGCGCTGAGGGCACAGGAGGCTCATGCTGAAGCCCTTGAGCGAGAGCTGACGACGCGACCCACCGTCACGCAGGTCAGATGGTGCAGAAAAGCATGTTTTCCTTCCATTAAGGCTCTGAAGTTCATTTTGCTCACAGAGGTGTCTGAAATTTGTTTCAATTCATAGGTCGAGGAGCTGCGGCAGCAGCTGAGACTCATGCAAGCGGTAGGACTGGGAGCTCTGGAGTCCGAAGATGGGCAAGTGGCGGGACCAGGTCAGGCATCCCGCCAATTACCTTATTGAATGGTTCACAGACAGAAGCTCCCCTCCTGCAAACTTCAAAGTCCCAAGTTTCCTTGTCACAATGTCATCTGATCAGCTCATGCGGGATTTAGGGGCAGAAGCCTGCCTGTTCATCTCATAGCATTATGTCATATAAATGCTGAACCAAATCGTACAGCGCAGGTGCCATGGAAGCGTTGTTGCTGGAGAAGACCAAAAAGCTGGAGCACCAACTCACCACGTCCAGGCTTGTGCTTGCAGAAGTTTCAGGTGAGGAGGTGGGGATCAATGAACATTAACTTTAAATCTCTCCCTCAATATGTGCTCCGATTGGCCAATCAATCATGTTGGCCATGCTGTCCACCAGTCGGTAGTTCATGCTGTCTACAAGCTGGAGGGTTGTTTGCACTGTGCTAGGCTTGCTTTCGATCATCATTCCATTACAAATGTACAGGCGAGGCAGAGTCGGCTTCAGCAAAGCTTGCAGACTTGGAATTGCTCCTTCAAGAAAGGGACAGTCTCGTTGCCCGCCTTGAAGAGGACTTGCTGGCTGCAAAACCTGGGAGCAGAGCAGAGACACCGGAGGCAACCTTCCTGGGGACTGCAGATCGTACTGAGAACGGCGGTGAGGTCCTGTAATTACAACCCTCCGCATTTGAATGCTCCTTCCTGAAATGGCTTCAAATTTACAGAACAGTTTCCTGCGCACTTTAGGCCTTGATACTGAGGGCGTCTGCTGTAGGTGAAGAAGAAGGAGGAGGAGGAGAGCGCACCATGGTGGCTGTACTTTGCAGCCAGCGAGATCGCTTCAGAAAACGCGTCTCTGAACTGGAAGAGGAAAACATGCAGGTAGGTATGAACACTTCCGGAGCAATACAGCAGGAATGGACTGGCTTGCTGCTCTTCATCAGTTGCCAATGCTTACCCATTCTTAATGACTCACCCACTTCCTTGATGAGCTAAGCCTTCAATTGAGAATTGAAGAAGAATCGAGATCTACATTACGCTGGGCTATTGTAAGGACATCATTTGAATATTAAATTCTTGTCTAATTGTCAATATTTGGCTGAGCTTTGCCCCTTTTTGCAGGTGGAGAGGGATTTGAAAGCAGCACGGCGGAATTTGGAGACTGCAACAGCAGACAATATGGCTTTGGTTGAGCGCTTGAGATATGTGCAAGGATACCGGTCAAAAAATCAGACCCTGACAGGTCAGTCTGATCAAGGAGGCGCATGCCTTGCCCGATGTTTTGCCGTTACTTGTTGCAGAGGATACTGCATCCGATTTGCGCACACAGTGCTATAAGACGGGCACTGCTGAAAGCCAATTGAACATGTATCTGTGCAGATGTGGAGAGCGGAAAAATTGAGAGCAAGTATGGCACAGCCTTTGAAGCAAGAATGAACCCATTCAGCGATTGGAAGCAGCGAGAAAAGGCGGCCAGGAAAAAGCAGCTGAGCATTGCAGATAGGATGATGTACGAATTTGGGCAATTCATCTCAAGCAGCCAGTGAGTCGCTGCTCTCCTGTCGACTATGTTGTCTGGCTGTACATGAACATAAGGCCATCATTCAAGAAGTTTCTGCCATTTCATGAGGACCACTGAAACAGCTCCTGGGGATGCCATGGCAGTTGACAGTGAGGCAGCATCAATGGGATATGGATATTGGAGGCCACCAAGCAGCTGCTGCAAACTTATGCAGGAAAGCTCGCATGTTTGTGGTGGCCTACGGAGTGGCCCTGCACCTGATGGTCTTCTTCGTTATTGCCAGATGGAACCATGGCTCCTCCCACCACATTGGCGGCAACGAGCTGCAACTGCTGTGCACTCGCCTGGTGAGCACACGTACAGCATGCTTCTGTTCACATTCTGTTGGGGACCTATATAATCTGTCCTGGACACCTTCCATCCATTTGGCCTTAGCTTGACTCAACATCGACACATGGTGATGCAGGCACATTCCCGGAGCGAGGATGCTAGCTTGCCCGGCAGATGAATCAACGCTGCACTTGGACTGAAATCCAAAAGTATTCATGGAGCGCGCATAACCATATGTGCACATGTGCTGTAAAGGGATTATACCTTAGCCGAGAATTCTTGCTGTATACCAGTGTAGGCAGGCTAGTCAGGCCTTTCAAAAGTGCCTTGCAACCCTTGCAGTGTTGCAATTTTGAAAACTTCTGCGCTTTTCCCCATTGGATATTGCTCATGTATCTCCTATTGGATGTGAGGGTTTAATTGGAGCTTTTCTGGTTTGAAATGCTGAAGCCCTCAGATTTGTTCATTTTCTTGGACAGTGAGAATGACGCAAATGGCTGAAAGGCCATGGGGAGGATTCTGGCTGAGTTCAGATCTCGTCAGCCGCGGCTTTGTATGAAACAAGCGTTACGGAGATGGCGGTCTAGAGTTTTTGATCGGGCGGATGTTGACGGAGCGGAGACAAGCTCGTTGAGAAGTTGGGGGAAGCAAGGAAGTGTGATGTCTCAGAAGGATCCAAACGAGGTCGCGACAGCCATGTCTGAGGGCCAGCCAGCCACACTGACAAGGTCCGTCACTATTGACCAAACATGCACATATCTGGCACTCGGTCGTGACCACCACCCTGAAAGAGCTTCTTAGCTTAGCACACATGTCAACCTATGCCGAATTCTATGTCTAGCCATCTTGAAACACCACCACCACTTTTTACTGGCCATAGTGATCTTACCTACAGAAAGGGAAGGTCAGATCATCACTGGCTGGGGGATAATCATCCATGATATTGGATCATCAGACTTGTACCATGCCCGTGTTTGTATGCAGCCCACAGAATCCAGGGCTTTTGGAAGATAGGGACGGGACATAGCAAGTACTTTTGATGTACGAGTCAAGGCCTTTCTGTTCGAGTCATCGTGAGCCTGCGCAGGAAAAGGAACTCGAGGGCGCCGAGATCGGATTCTGCACAGTATGGGGGTGGTACAGGAAAGCCAAGAATGCCTTCCTCCCAATACGGCAGTGCGCAGTACTTGGTCAACAACATAGCTGAAGGTAGCCAGGTACATAGTCTGAGAAGTTTCACATGGCTTCCCCATTTCTTGAATGTTGGATGGTACAAAAATATACACTCCACAATTATACCCCCCCCCCATATCTCTCTTCCAGAAAGGCATCGCAACACTGTGATGCCGCCCAGACTCTAGCTTGGCTGATGAAACGCAATCCATTTGCAGCATTACGATGCATCCATCGTGAACGGTGGAGCCACAGACAAGCATGCACTGCCGGGCCACACAGTGTTGCTGACAGGGATTGATGCGGAGCCAAGAGAGGTTGAGGTGCCCTCGTCTACAAGTCTCAACTATCAGATGTACCAGGTGAGCACTATTAGATGAAAAAGAAAGCAAAGCACGGCAGCAATGTTGGGTGCTCCATTGCCGCCTCATGACATTGATACTGTACTTGTACGTGTCTTTGCTTAGGACCCTGGTCTTGTGGCAGATTATCAGCATGCTAGTGTGCCTGCTGCTCACTTTCATGGCTCATGTCCTTGGCTTCTCACAACTCCCCTGTCCATTCCCTTCCATTGTTGCTTGGACTTGAGTACTGCAGCAGAGGTGCATCTATCCGCTGTTCCTATTCTCAGTCACTTCACTTTGTATCAAGTCAGTACTTTGTACCTCTTATGCTACTTCTTCTTCTTCAGGACCATCTGGAGCGCCCCGGCCTGTTCAACATGCAGCTCAAGGTGCAAACACAAGGACCCTCGTGATCGGACTAATCTGCTCAAATCTCACCTATTGAATCTTGTCACGCCTTTCTGATCAGGGGTTGTGGGGAATGAGAGGGTAAAGGTGAACGGGGCCTATCATCAGTATGGGGCCAGGGCAGGGTGTTACTAAGGATGTGGTCAGAATGTATGAGGAAAGCATGCATCATGCAATGTATGTGCCCCTATATAGTGTGATGAGCTGACCAGAGTACCTTTGCAGTCACGTCGTGCAACTGCTGAGGAGCTCACAGAGTTCCCAGCTCGCGTGTCCCTGACAGATGCCATCAGGCACATCTCGTGGGTGGCAGAGAACTATGATGCCCTGGAACAGGAGTTCCCCAACCATCCCTGGAATGCAGTGATGACTGGTGCGTCTCTTGTGAACCCATGACACATTTCTGAGCAGGAGATGCTGTCGTGCCTTAGTCAGGCTCAAGCGCTCCCCTCCATGCATTTTCCAATACCAATCAGGTGCTGAATAATCCAGAAAGATATTTCTTTTGGCCAGTGACTTGGTGCAATGCAACTGACGGAAGGCTCATGCCTGCAGTCGAAACCAACATTGACGTCCCCCAGAAGCTTCTGCACTCTCTGGTGGCCAGCCTCTACTCCAAGGCGCTGGTGGTGGAGCCGGCCACGGTGGAGGCATTGCTGCACATTGCAGATGTCCTGCAGGTCCCCTCCGCCACTCATCTTCCTACCATTTGCGAGGCGCTTACTAGAATGGGTTATGCGCTTCAGCATGTTAGTCAATTGTATGTTCAACACTGCAATGGAGGGATAGGGTATATTCCTTGTCCAAGGTATATTTGCAGGCCAAAGATAAGGAGAGGAATGAACGTGAGGTCGCGATTTGTGATGAATATTGCCCTGATGTTGTCGGACCACTCGTAGAAAGGACATCACAATGCAAGCTCCATAAATGAAGCATGTGCAGGTTCACTGTGTGATGAGTGCTCTGATGGAGTACCTGAAGGTGGATCTAATCCCCAAGCACCCTGCAGCTTGCCACGAGTTGGGCATCTATGTGTATCCACACATCCATCTTGAAGGTGACTCCGAGGGAAACATCATTCTCAAATGCAATTCTTTCTGCAAGTCAACAGCAGCAAGGCCTCTCTCCCAGGTATCACATTGAAGAGCCTGCATAGATACAGGTCTGTCAGACAGATGCCTGTCCTGAAAGTAGATGTGTGGCGATGCAGAGGCGGTGTTGGATTTCTTCAAGAGGCTTCAGTGGGATGGCGCAATCAGCCATGCCATGTTGCACAGCGTGGGCATGTAAGCTTCCACTGCTCCTGCTCTTGCTCTATGTAGGTTGGAAACCCAAGTAAGATGACATCAAGTTCAGTACAATGCAAAAATAAATCAAAACAACCAAAAAGAACAGAATGTCACCTTTTGCGTCCCTTACTGTCTGCTCTTCTACATGCAGCGTCCTGGAGCGCTGCAGCGACAGCGTGGCCCTGGAATTCGTGCAGAGCCTCACCAGGGCACCTGCGCTCATCTCTCCATTGCAGGTGGGGTCCACATTGTGATGGCCATGCTTGTCGCTCCTCATGGACTGGCTGCTCTATGAGATGCTTTCACGCAGCTGCACTGTCACAGCCTGTCAACAGAAGCAGGGTCAACAGAAAAAGGAGCAACGCAGGCTGCCAGCATGTCCGCGCACCTGCCGGCGCTGAAGCGGGAGAAGCTGCTGGTGGGACTGAATATCAACAGCATCAGCATGGCAGATGTGCAGAGTCTGCTGCACTGGGCCAACAACAGGTGAGCCATGCGCTTCCGCCTTTGCTGTCAGTGCTGCTCCTGGCTTTCAAAAATCGACAAGACTGCAATTCTGTACGGCACTTGTGCCCTCACAATGGCACGTGCATCGAGCAGACCAGGCTGGTTGCTGAATTTGTAACGGAATATGGCTTTTCCTTTGCTGCACATCCTTGATGTCCTAATAAATATATGGCTACCCTTAGGAGCTCGCCGCGAATGCAGTCCAAATTGGCAAGCAACGAATTTGGGGCTGCTGTGTGCAGGAGGTGCAACAGGGCGGTGCTGGCCGACTCCCCCGTCCTGTGGAACCTGCTCTTCAACAACATCTCCAGCTCCCTGCTGCCGGTGGACTACCTGAAGGAACGCGTGGGCCCCAAGGCAGCCCAGATGAAGCTCTGGGACCTGCCCCTGGCCCACATCCCAGCCAACCCTGGACGGTACAAGACACGCAGGTCGGGGTGGCTGCACATGGACGAGGGCCGCTCTTTTTGCATGGAGGCGGTCTACACCAAGGATGAGACTGGGGCAGGTCAGTGTTGGGTCCTGGTGATCCTTGATGGGTTGTGGTGTAGGTTTGGACCACCGCAGAGCTCATTGCATCGCAATTGCGTCTATTCATTTTACAAACAAAAGGGTTGAAGAGCATCCTGCTGAGAACGATGTTGTGTCCACAGAGTGGGGCCTTTTCTGCAACCCAGACAGGCAGCATGCTTTCCTCCCGGGCTACACCATCAAGATGTGTGCAATCCAGCAGGTGACCTTTGTTGCATCCGTGAAAGACACAAAAGAATCCTCAATTTATTGACAGGGTCTTGTACAAACAAATGGTCCCGTGGAGAGTTGATCAATGCAATGCCTGCTTGCACACAAGTGAAGCAAATTCTTGTGCCCTACTTGATAGATGCTCCAGCTGCAACATATCTGCCGGTGATGCAGGGCGTGGCCAGACCCTACATAGACCTGTCTCCAGACATCAAGCCGGGTAGGCCACCCACAACCATCCCTGACTTCTGAAACTGCATGCCTGCATTTGGTCCAGCACAGAGCTGCATCTCTCCACTACAATCAGACATACATCTGCAACCTTTTCGTTGTCATTCTCAAATTTGGGAAATAAAAGCTTTTCTCTGTGCAGACTCGAACAAGAAGCTGGGTCTGGTAAGCTGCTAGAGTTTATATATCGAAGCTATTTCGTGAAGCTACCAACATCACGATGAGGACTTCATGTTGGAATCTGTGGGGGAAAGAGAATTTTCTACCATGAAAGGGCTGGATGCTTGCAGGGGATGGGCTTTGACGAACTGCTCTCAAAGTGGGCTGGAAACCCTGATCTGGTGAGCAAATCATCCCTGGAAGATTGTACTCTGGCTGCTGCCATCTTGCCATTTAGAAGAGTCCATGTGTCTAAGTGGAAATTCCTCCTTGCAGGTGTGGAAGAAGAATGGAGAGCTGTACTTGACTCTCGGGTGAGTATTGCGAACACCAATATTTTGACACCATTTGATCTCACTTTTCCAAACAGCATTTGCCATGGAATTGCATTCACCAAGTGGCTGCAAACAAGCTGCCTTTCTAATGAAAATCAACAAAGAAAACAGAATCACGATATGCTACCAAAGTTTCCCTTCTGTGAAGGCTTTACATCGATCTGAACGAAGATAGCGGAACCAATGCACTGCCCCTGGCCACAGACCCAAAACTCACCCTCCCTGAGAGGGTCCCGCCTTCAGCCGTTGTACCTGACACCTCCAATGGTGCTGGTGCTGGAAATGAAGTGGCCGCCAATAGAGAGGCTGCCAATCCCAGTGCTGGTGCTGCCCAAAAGAGGACAACCATTGAAGCTGCGCATACCAACGGCGGCCATGGCCAAGCTGAGATCCAAGACGATGTGGATTATGAGGGGGAGGAAAATAGCCACTCAGGAATGGCGAATGGTGTTGCCGTGCACCCTGCAGTTTGATGACCGACTTTGAATCGACATCCCATCTACCTTGCTATCACATTTCAGTCGCTCATCTGCTTTCGTTTTAGAATTGAAGAGCTCATTTAAAATCATGCGGCTGTGTGGCTGAAATCTTTGGCTGGAAATTGTGTACATGCGATGCTTTTTCCCTGGCTATGCGTGACACCATATTTTAGGTCACCAGATCATTGTATTTGAGCAAAGCAGCTTTCCTACGGAGGAGCCGGGGCGCATGATATATTCTGTTTGCTGCAGTGGCTGTTGTAGTGATCCTGTGTTATCTGCACTTCCAGTGAACGATGATCGAAGTTGCACAGGCGGCTGTTTGGAAAGTCATTGTGGTTGCGTTCAGGCAGGATGATTTGGACTACATGAGCTGAAGAGTTCTTGGTCATTTTCCACTTCACACTATAAGTGTTGCCGACTTTGCATGTGATGTACATACCAATCGAATCTATGAAAACCCTCACACCCTTCATTTGAAGAACATCAAACAAATTGAGAAGACCTGAACAAACCACGCCTTTTGCTCTGTCTTTGCCTGAATGCATCACGATGCCGCTGCCTGGGGAAACAGCTCTCATCATCACTGCTCAGCACGCCATCAGACATCGTGGCTTGCACACTAGAAGGCGCCTGCCCGCGACGACTAAATGACCCTTCCCTCTGTCCATTCGTTGACTCAAAAGAAGCACCTACCCATGCCAAAGTTTCGGGCAGCCCAGAGATGGAGGCAAGCGGCGGGACTGCGGTAGACTGTCCTGGAACCGCATCCTGTCCTTGATTTGCCGTCTTCATTTCCGGATCAGCTGCAGAATTGTTGCCAATGCCATCTGCCTCGGAGTCCCCTGGGTGCTGAGGAGACGGGCCTGCGTGAGGCGGGAAGTGTCTCTAAATACTGCAGGATTTAGATGCAAGCGTTACCATGCGGAGACAAGTATTTGCATCGGTCACTTTGCAAGACAGGCACATAGCACATGGATCTTTGAATAGCACACTCTTCGAGGAGGTTTGCAGCGGAGCAACATGCCTTCCAAAGCTGGAGCAGAAGAGGCTGAGGGGTGCGCAGGAGACCCTGATCCATTCCTCTCAGCATTCCCAGGTCCCCTTTCTGGGCCTCTACCCCCAGCGCTGGCCTCCTTGCCTTCCTCAAGGCCCACAGAGTGGGCTGGCGGCGGTTCGGCCAGATGTGAATGCCACAACCTGTCGCTCTGGGAGACCTGTAATCCCCTGTGAGCTAGGGACACAGCTGCCTGAGGGACCTGCTTCTCTGACTGCTCAGCTGCCATGCTGGGGGAAGCCTGGGACTCTGCTTGAGCAGCCGGCCATTGTGTAGGAGGGTAGCCCTGCTTGGCAGCAGGGGCCGGAGCCGCGCCTCTCTGCCGATCAGCTGGCTGAGGAGTCGCTGGGGCCCAGCCATTTGCTGATACCGGATTCCCTGGCCATGCACCACTCATGTCTGCTGCCTGGTCTGTGGGATTGGACCTCCTGAGGCCTGCTGTGCGCTGGGCAGGCTGCTGGCTGGGATATCTTGGCCTGGAGTCAGTATCCCTGGCTGACCCATACAGGCGCGGAGCAGCTAACCCTCCTGCAAAGGAAAATACCTCACAATCAGCCTGTTCGCTGGGCTGTAGAAGAGATTGCTGAGAGGAAGAGGCATTCATAATCGTCTGGGTAGACAGTATGCTCGCATGATTTGAAGCGCGCATGCATGTAGGCAAGGGCTTTCACATGGATTGTGTTCTTGTAAACAGGAGTGAGCATTTGTCCTCTGTCTTGAGAGGATTATAGAAACCCCTCACTACCTAGCTTTGCAAGAAACGGACAAGAAACCTTCCACAGTGCCAAACAAAGCCAAGAGGCCAAATGCTGATCGCCTCACAATCTCTCTGCCTCAATCCACAACCGCTTCATCTCCCACGCCACGCCTGTTGGCAACAAGAGAAAGCATGCACGCTTTTAGGCCTACCTCGGCCACCTCGCTGGTCTGCCGCGATGGGGGTGCTCCGGTCTTGGCTTGGAATTCTCCTCTCCCACAGAACTCCAGGGCGCGTGCCTGGACCTGCGCCCTGGTTCACACCCTTCTGGTCGCTTTGTGCCGCTGGCTGCATGCGATCTGGACCATTCCTCTGCCACAACACAGGAGGACCCTGCAAGGAAGACATACTCTGTCATGTCAGACTTGAAGAGCTGCATGGAATGCATGGGGCTTGATAGTCATTCACCAAGCTGCCAGGGTATTCCTCTCCCCCCCCCCCCCCCCCCCCCGGGGGCATTAATCTGCCCTCCATACAAAAGTAGATGTGGACCTTGAGGAGGCGACTGTTCAGCCATTCAATTCTTGCATTAGTTCTGGTACACACCTCCTGGTTGCCTCCTTCCGGTGCTCGGTCTCCAGCATCTGGCCTCCTGCCAGGAGCCTGGGGCGTGGGTGGAGGGGGACCTGGGGTCCGGTATGAAGTGCTCGCCTTTGCAGCCGCCTGAACATCGCTTATGTTACAGGACCAATGGACATGCTAGCACTCATGCATTCTTGCAACTTACATCAAGGCATAGATATTTTCCCTGATGTACGTAGAATCTGTGCGTTAGACTTTCTTGAAGAGAGGACGTGCAAGAACGAACCTCGATAGCTGCACTACAAAATCAAGAAGGGAATGATTGCAGCTGCAACCCTACAAAATCTTCCAATCAAACCTCTGGAGGGGACACCGAATCAAGCTAACCTGCGCAGTGGAAGTTGCCCCAGCATCGGGTCTAGAGGTCGATGCCTGTTGATGCAGATTGGCACCCTCTGCCTCCTGACTGCCGCCCTCAGCGCTCTGGCCTGCACCTCTGCCAAATGGCAAGCGCTGCTGCACCAGGGCACCGATGCTGGGCAGCTTCGGGACGGCTTCCATGATAGACTTCAGAGGCTGGCTCCACCTGCCCTGCGGAGGTGGCTGCACGGGGGCTGATGCAGCACCATTCCTCGACGCTGGAGCGGGGGCGCTTGTTGAGCCACCGGCATCCGATCCCTGACTGCCCTCTTCGTCATCCGACGCGATGTACTTGAAGAAGATGTAGATCAGCCCAGCCAAACCTGCACAGTAAATTGGTTGCTTGGCTGCTGGCTCATACCGAATTTTCCCAAGATGTCCTGTCTTTGGCTTTCTCAGACACAGTTTTTGTTTGCAAAGTCAGTGGTGCTGTCACCTGCCAGGCTGAAGCCCGAGACCAGAGCGGGGGACTTGAGCAGGGCAACGACGCCTTCCATGAAATTTTCTGCAGGCGATTGAGCCGCAGACTTATCCCCATCAGAGGCTCCACTTGCCACTGCACAAGACAGACCGTGATTGCTTGAGAGAAGCCAACTGCCGTGAGCCAGAGCCCGGCAAATGCACACAAACGAACAGGGTTGTGGCTTCCCACAGTCTCTCCTGATCATAGTTTACAGAGGCATTGAATCAGTTGAGGTCAATGGAACTGATGGATTGGTTGCCGACCTGTGTCTTCTGTCCTGCCGGTACTGACTTTGGCTCCCTGGGGCTTTGGATCTCCATCCATACCGGAAGGCAGGTTGATACCTGAACATGCAAAGCAGGCAGTGGAGACAAGAATAAGAATACGCCTATCTCATGATCTTTGAATGGCATTTGGAGATTAATCATGCAACGCTACTCAACTTCAAGAAAGCTCCCATGAGAACAATCGTTATATCCAGGTGCTCCATGCAAAAGCTGAAGGCTGTACCTGAGTCCTTCAACAATGTGCTGGTCAAATCCGACTCCGTGGCAGCTTCAGCGGCAGGCTTACTAGCGGCATCCTTTGATGTGCTTGGCTGTGTGGAAGAGGCTGAGAGGCCACCCTGCTCAGCTTTGCTGCTCCTGCTGCCAAGCCCTGGACACACAGATCATCGCCGCTGTGAGAGTAAGCTGGGCAAAGCAGGTCACGGACAAATGTTTGAACCTCAGCAGTTCTGTGGGAGGGGCTTGTCATCCAGAGGTCTGTAAATGTCAGTAAGGTTCAGTAATTTCGAGAGACCGGTTTATATTACGGATGATATTCGCCATACATGGCAATTGTGCTTGTTTGTGTGACACCAGAGCCGTGTAACTGCTTCTCAGCCCAAAAACCAGGTGCCAAATTTTCTACAGCCTTCAGTGGTTCAGACATGGCATGAACAATTTCAGGTGAATGCCAACCAAGATGGGAAGGCAAGGTCGGGTATGACACCATGCAGGAACCTACCATCCTCCTGCGGACTGCTGCTCGGGCTGGCCTCCTTCAATGGTGTCTCATTCGCAGGGAGCTCCTTCTCCGGTTTGAGCTGCTTTGTGAGGCCAGAAAGGTACCCAGCATTCCGAGGTGCCGCATCCTTTACTTCTGGGGCTTTGCTTTGAGCCACCTCACGGAACAGCTTCAACAGCTCCTCGTCTGAGAGGGTGTGGATCCTGCACAAGTAGAATGCAAGTCAATCATCAGGATGTGGTGGCTGCAAAGGCAGTGATCATACACATATGGCAGTCAGGAGACAGAAAGTGCCTTCACCGTGAACGAGACGCAGCCCAATATAATTCATTGTGGGACTACTATCTGGTGCCCTTGGCAACAGAGAGGTGCACTTGCCATCAAGGAGGCGCACCTGTTCTCAGCATTTTCCAGGAGTAGCCCTTCCAGCAGCTCCCGGTCCACAGTCAATTGCTTGGCTGAGCTGTAGAGCATTCAACACCATTATACCTTGTTTGCAATCAGCATGTGACCAACACTCACCATGCACACTATCACACTTGCTGTCAGAGATTAATTTGAGCACAGTCTAAACAGAGAATGTGGTCTCCTCCTGACGGCAAGCATGATGCTGCAAGAAGGAGCGCTGTTGGCAAGTGGGTCAGGTGTTGCTGAGGCGCTTGCAACTCAGGTGTCCTCAGCTAACAATGCAATGAAAGCAACACAAATTTGCTGAGAGATCAACCTTGCAGTAGCTGCTGGCGCATTCCATAGGACGAAAGCTAGCGCCAAGGCGACAGCTCCCTCGGTCCTGGTCAGCAGGCCTAGCTTTGCAGGCAGAGCCGAAATTTGTCTCAGCACTGCTACACTCCAGTGGTAATTGAGGCAATCAGGCCAGGCAAAGGTGTCCCCTGGCCTCATCTCTGGTGCTGCATGGGCCGGAATACTTGTCTGCAGCTTAGACCACTGGAGCGGTGAACGTCGGTTTTTAACAAGTCTGCCACTCTTTCGGCAAACCACTCTGAGCGCAGAGTTGCTTGTTCGTGCGCTTCTAAGCCTGCTCTGAGGGAGAAGCGCCGGAATTGAGTCTGCTCTACAGCGATAGAAAGTGCCGAACATCATAGCCTTTCTTCTTGTATAAGCTTTTCGGTGCAACCCACGCTGCGCATGATAGTATTGAAGACGAACGTTGCGCGGTGAAGGTGAAGTGTCTCCTCGACTTTTGTGCAAGATTTTATTTCCAGCAGATTTTGTGCTTGCAAAGTTGGGGGAGGGGTCGTCTTCCCTTCAATGGGAACTCGCAAACTCTCGAAGAAGGGTGTTGTCCAAGTTTGGGATCACCATGGAGGGCGATGCTTCGCACAGTGACATTCGTGAGTTCGTCAAGATAACCAGTAGCACGCATGACCAGGCAAAGTTCTTCTTGGAAGCAAGCGGTGGAGACCTTGACAACGCTGTCATGATGTACATGGGTGAGCTCGCACCTGCAGCCATAGTGCAAGGAGGTTAGAAACACGTGCTGTAAGGCATGTCAGAACCTGGGGCAACCTTAGTCCTCATATTTAAAGGGCGCCCTATTGTTCACAGGTCCTGTTGCATACTATACTGATTCAGTCACACCAGCATGTTGCTCTGCATGGTGTTCTTTGCTCCACAACAAGAGATGTCCGTGTCTGGGGGTCAGTCACGCTTTTGCCAACTCTCTCTGCTGCCTTGTAGACGGACAAGGCAGAGGGGCAGAGGACGAATCGAACTTGGCAGATGATGTGGGACCCTCTTCTAGCGAATTCGGGAATGAGCAGCACCAGCTTCCCGCAAGCAGTCAGCATCAACGGCAGAACCCGGGAGCAGTGATTTTTCAGAGAACATTTGAGCTGGCATTAAGCGCAGCCCATACGACATTGAGCGCGGCTGGCTCGCTGGGAGGAAGGCTCTTGCCAGGCTCAATTCTGCAAGGGATCGGAGGTGTGCTCACTTGCGCATGGCGCCTTGCAGATTCAGGATGTATTGGCACCTGGATTGAGATGCTTGAACTATGATACGTCCTGGTGAGCAATGCTGGGTACACAGCT
Source organism: Chloroidium sp. JM (assembly GCA_004335615.1). Taxonomy (NCBI): domain Eukaryota; kingdom Viridiplantae; phylum Chlorophyta; class Trebouxiophyceae; order Watanabeales; family Watanabeaceae; genus Chloroidium; species Chloroidium sp. JM. The sequence goes on from QAXI01000425.1 coordinate 796,859, forward strand.
GCAACTGGAGGTGGGCTGGCTGAGTTTTGACTTTGACCGTATTCATTGCAGCTGGCATGAGGGCACTTGCAGGCCATGATTTGGAGCCGCAGGAGGCGGCACAGCACTTTAAAGAAGCATACGATCTGCTCTACGGACAGCAGGGCCCTGAGTGGCAAGAATTGAGCTGGGAAGAAAGCTCGCGGCAAGCACATCAGCAGTTCAAATTCCTGTTCGTCTACTTGCACTCCCCAAACCACCGGGTCAGTCTACCTGTGCAATTTGGCGCCTGCAGCAGGGATGATGAGATATTGTACTCACATGACATTTTTTTGGTAATCATATGACAACATCCTTTGAGGGTATGCTGTGCATGCAGATCTTCACACCAGATGTGTGTCTGACGATTTTATGTGCAGGATACCGATACGTTCTGCCGAGGCACTTTGCATGATGCTGAGCTGGTGCACTTCATCAATACTAGGTTCCTCTGTTGGGGAGGAGACATTACCAAGTCTGATGCTTACAAGGTCGTCTCCTTCACATTTGAGAATCATGCTGCTGGTCTTTTGTGTCTATTATTTGCCCCACATGCTCCACTCGCAGGGGCCGGAGGCATTACAAAGTCTGAAGCTTACATGGTCACCTCCAATGCAAACGAGATGCTGCTGGTCTGTTGCATCTATGTTCTGCACCACACGCAGCACTTGCAGGAGGCACCCTGTCCTCAGGATGGGCTTATTGCCCTCCTGGACCCACCAGATACTGTGTGCTGCAGTTGTCCCAGAGTCTGAGAGTGCGCTCGTACCCATACACAGCCCTGCTTGCATTCTCTGGATCAAGAATCAGGCTCATCGCAGCAGCAGAAGGTCTCTTTGACACGACGGACTTGCTGCCGCTGCTGCAGCAGGCCCAAGACAGCCAGTCAGCTAGCCTGATTGCGGAGCAGATTGAGCAAACGGAACAGGTGCCCTGCCCTCATTGCTGTATGGACACTGTAAGGCAAAGCTGAGTGTTTTGGCATGCTTGGGCAGAACAGTTCTTGAGCTTGCAAGGTGCTGCCATCATCCAGGTCAGGAGGAAGCCTGATCCCAGCATGGGTGGATTATCACTGATGCCCTTGGCTCAGAGCCTGTCATAATGCACATGGTCCACAGCATAGTAGATCTCTTTGCTACAGATCAAATGGGCAATTTTGACAGTTAACTTGGCAAGAAATGCATGCGGTGGAATGCAGCTTGCATTCAGCTGCATGTCTCTCAACGCACGCCCGTTCATATGACCCAAGAACTGACCAATCACTTGTTGGTCCTCCGAAATTTTACCAGACAGGTTAGCTTCTTTTCGGGTCTAAATGTCACCCTTGCCGCTATAGGGTGTGAACAGGCGGTTGAGGGAAGAGCAAGACGCCGAGTACCAGAGGTCCTTGGAGGCCGACAGAGAGAGGGAGAGGCAGAGGCAGGCAGCTGGTGCAGCAGCAGAGCAGTCAAAGCGGGCAGCAGAAGAAGAAGCTGCCAAAGCAAGGTAAGTCTTTCTGTCTTTGCGGCATCCTTAATCTCTCAAATATGGTGCCACTCGCTTGATTTGCCCTTGGCCTTGCAAACGACACCGGAATGCTGAGAAGAGAAATTGTCCAGGTTGGCTCAGAAGGCTGAAGAAGAGCAGGCAGCAAACAGGAAGGCTGTCCTGACCCAGCGGCGGAAGAACAAAGCGGCTGCCCTCGGTGTTGAGCCAGCTTTGAACTCAGCTGGCTCGGTGCAAATTCGTGTTCGCTTGCCAGATGGCCGGAACTTTCAGCGCTGCTTCTTGACCACAGATCCAGTACAGGTGGGTTGTTAAGCAGGCCACATTCCAATGAACAGCACCATCAGTAATTGTTCCTGGCATTCAGTATGTGTTGCTTGGATTTTCTCAGATGCAGATCTGCCATACAACAGCAATCGCAGATGCTGCAAATCTGATAGTAGTGATGCTGAGCGCTGACAAACAGCATCTGCCCTGCAGAAAGCTTATGATTTTGTGGATTCTCTGGACTCGCTGGATCTTGTCAGCTACTGCCTGGCATCTTCCTATCCACGCCGAGTCTTCTCTGGCAGCATGTTGACACAAAGCTTCCAGGAGCTTGGGCTCACGCCTCAGGCAATGCTTTTTGTGCAAGCTGTGGATTAGGAGGTGTCCAAGAACAGGCTGTTGGGGGCGCAGCAAGCAGACCCTTGTTGCTGAAACAAAGCCAAAAGGACCATTTCGTACGGAGAGATTCCAGTTAAGCAGCTTTGCTGGCGAGTGTACGATTATTTGTCAATTGTGAAACGCAAAGATACCAGTCACTTACATAGGAGAGGGCTATTTCAAGCTCCAGGCTGTCAAGATGGTGTATGTTTGTAAAGCATGGCCTGCTTTTCCCTGATTTTGGCTTGTGAATCGCTCTATTGGCCAGAGACATACGTGCAATGGAAATTCAGTGTTCAAGGAGACAAAGCCAAAGGTGCTGACGACAGCAGAATCCAACACTGCAAGTAACTTCTGGTGTCATGGCACTGACAAACACAAAAGAATACAGAACTTTGTTCCTCACTCAAGCACATCTTCAACAGAGGCAGATACTGTGTGTTTTGCAACAAAGCTTGTGTGCTTCCAAATCTAGCCATCCAGGCTTCGGGCATCATGACACTTGCATCTCTACAAGTCGTATCTGATGCCCCACCAGTTGTTGAAGTTGGTGTTGAAGGACCAATTGTTTTCCCGGATCTGTCCAAACGGTTTCTGCAAGCAGCCGCTGAAGGTCAGTCTGATCTTTTCTGGCCATTGAAGGCTGCTGCAAGCAACAGCACGATTTGCATGCACATTCAAGCCATGCATGATTACGCTATTCACAAAGGATCAGCCAATATCAGCTTCAGTGTCATCGAATCTTACCCCGCTCACATTCCCTTTCGCATCTACGAAGGCCTCATAACCCACTCTCAGCCGGATGTCCTGAGTGTCTGTGAAGTTGTAAATCGCCTTTGTCATCTGTATGCAACCAATTCCTGTCACCTGCAACACACACACAACACATGCAACGATTGCCGATGCGTTTGTTGCCAACGGCCCTGGCAGAAGAGTATGAAAATCCAAAGACAGAGGTCTGTGCCTTGGGCATGACTTGAGAAGACCAATCGCAACATGGGTTGCAAAGAGGTTTACTGAAATTCACCTCCTGTGTCTTTGCGTCATAGTCCGCAGTGGTCAGAAATTTCAGCCAGCAGTCTGGTGATTTAATCTGAAACTGCTTCCTTGCCAGGAGTTGACACTTCACTTGCTCTTGCTGAAGGTTGGACCTGCAAGATCATTGAATCCAGCATTTTCCTGCAGCTACCTGATCCGTTTCTTTCCTCTTGTCCCAATCCTCCAATCTCCTAACATTATCAGTGCGTTTACATCGAGCTTCACCGCATGTCAATAAAGTGCATGTGGACTTCCTTTCTCGTGGTTGAAAACGCGATGATTTCAGCCGCCAGTTCACGACGCCATAGTCAGTTTTTCTCTCCTTCGCATTCCAGCAAACAATGGCTTTATCGCATGGATAACGTCACACAGGCCAAGGAGAGGTCATCTTCAGGTGGAACTCACGCATAGGAGACCCCCGCCCCCAGCCTGAAGGCCCCCTTCTCTCTCTTGTAGTGGCTCCGCACACTCCTGGTCCCGGCCCCACTCGTGAAGAATTTCCGCAGGGTGCCAGTGTACTCCCTCAGTCCAGTGACTGTGGAGAAGACGCCGCTGAGTTTGAGCGCGATATTCTGGTCTGTGACAAGCTGCTCTTTGAACAGCAGGTCCAGGCCGCTCAACGAAGAGTCACTAGCCAGCTGGGTCTCCATGCTGCACAACATTGGTTTTCTTGGTATGCATTGAACGAGCTTTGGAAAGCCAATACAGGCTATGCATTCCATAGGTGTAGTCAAGGCGACCGAGTGAGGGGAAGGGTCCAAGGTTGCACAGAAAGACTGAGTTCTGAAGAATACTGTAAGCTGGTCTTCCTACCTACAAGAATATGCTGAAGACAGCGAGGAGCTAGTAGAGTGTGGCGAGGGCCAGCTGGTGAGAACCGATGCTCGGGAGGTTTGTTCTCAGTGCTCGCAAGGTCGTCGTTGATCAGCTGAATGCTCAGGATAGCCTTTCGGATCTCTGTCACGCCCTTGACGAAAGCGCACCTTGCACTCAGCGGAGCAAGTGATCCTCCGTGATTGCAGATTGGGTTTTGCAACCTTGGACGCCTGCCGAATGCGGGTTGAATCAATGAAAGTACCGTTTGAAATTTGGAGTCGCTCAACCTGCTGGACGTCTCTACTTCTTTCGTTCAGACGTCTGTGTTTGCCTGGCGACACCCCAAACACCCAACTCAACATGGCGCTGGTGGAAGAGGCAGAAATACTACAAGATCTACGGAGAGGGTTTGAGAGAGGAGAAATAGAGGCCTCCCTCGTTAGCACAGCCGGCCAGTACGTGGAGACCATCTTCAGGGAGTTCAACAAGAGCAGCAGCAAAGTCAACGACCTGCTGGAGGATGTTTTCCTGCTGGAGTCAAAAATGAAGGTTGACAGCCTTGCCACCCAACAACTGGCAGCCTGTGCCACTTGAATTATGGGCGAGAAGGGTCCATATCATTGCTGCTCGATTCCAGGAAGAACAACAGAGGAACACCACAACCCTTGCTGCTGGTGCAGGAAAGCTTGGCTGACGCTGTGTGGGCCGAGGAGCAGAGCGAAAATGAGCGGGGAGCAGTGCGAACGAAGATGGAGGATCTCCAGAAGGACATCAATTCTGCTGGGAAGGAGGTGGAGGCATGCGAGGTAACGACTTGCCAATCAATCCAGCTTTACATAAAAGTTGTAAGAAGCGGTAACCAACAGCCTAGCCTCCATTTCGATTTGCCCCCTGTTGGCCCTGGGCGATTGCTGTGTTGAGGTTCTACCCCTGGGCGAGCTAATGGCCTTCTTTGCAGGCATCAATTGGTTCCCACCGGTTGGTCGAATTGCAACACATTTACTCAGGGCTAAGCATGAAGCGTCTTCCAGGACTTGGTGGAAGCTGCTCATCAGGAGAAGATGGTGCTTGAGCAGACGATCCTATCCGAGGAGACTGCAAGGCTGGAGGCATTCCAGCGAGCCCCCAAGCTAGAGGATCTGAAGGTGTGACACAGCTTGCAAACAAGACAACAGCCCATGTGCAATCTTTTTGTTATTTCTCTTGCTGCTGGCATGATTGCTCATTGGTAGATTAGCATCATCCTATGGTAGCAGCCACTCAAAATCCTGGTGCTCCTGCAGGAAGAATCAAGAAGGTTGATGTCTGCAATCCAAACGGAGTCTGCCAGCACGGGGAGCTTACAGCTTGAGCTTGGCGTACTGAAAGAAGAGTTGTCCAAACTCAACAGAGGTGCTGAGGTGGTGAAGGTTGGTGCTTCATGCTCCCACTGCAGTTCTCCTCCCAGTGCACCACAAACATGCTGGAGCTCCAAAACAGTGCGTCATCGTCATTCTACGACTAAAATCGTACGTGTGGTAAGAGTTGAAGCTTGAGAGTACTTTCAAATTGTCCCTTCATTGAGTCATACAGACGCCAATAAGGTGGTGGTGTGTCAAAGCGGGAATGCATTATCCTCCATTTTTGCAATAGCGCATTAGCAAGGAATTGAAGCATAGCTCAGCAATGAATCAGCTGTTTGGCGTGCAGTAATAGTCATCCCAGAACAGTGATTCTGTAGCTGCTCTGATGCGCCCTCTTGCATGCATCAGTATGCCTCGCTTATTCAGGAGCCCTATGATTCGCTCTTGTAGTGGGGAACTGACCCCCAAGTGGGCAAATTGTTGCTTATTGGGAATCGGTGGATATCTGTAAGCAAAACGCAATTCTAGGATTCGAGGCCCAACGCTTGACGGCATATGCACATGACTCATTTTAAGGTTGCGGTGAGACAAAATTCTGACACGCTGTGATTGTCTGTCAATTTAAATGCCGAAGGCTTATTCCCATATTGTTAGAATAACCTTTTGCTTTATCAAGCAGCTACTTCAGCACATGGCACACATAAGGACAGCCAAACTTGACAAGCTTTCTGGGCGCATTACAGACCCGTCAGCTGATGGTGCTGTAGGAAAGTATTAAAGCTGAGCAAAGGGAGGTGGCCAAGGTGGGCACCGATGCTGAAGTGCAGCAGAGGCGTGCTTTGATCGACGGAATCAAGGACAACATTACCAAGCTGCACGCCCAAAGATTGTCTGTGGCACAACATCTGGCCCAGCAGGATCGCAAGCTGTGAGTTTCAGTTGACCACCCTGACATATGCGCCCATTTGATGCCCATGCCTTCTGATAGTTTCTGTGATATGCTGGCTGCCTGAAATGAGCTCAGAGCTTCCCCCTCAAGATTGCAATGATTCAAGATGTAAAAAGCTAAAGTGGCACTGCAGGCAGCAGGTGGCCCTGGCAAGCCAGACACACAAGAAGGAGGTGGATGTGTGCAGCAAAAACCTGCAGAAGAGCAGGAAGCAGGCGCGCAAGCTCAGAAAGGAGAATTCTGGCTTGCATGAGCAAATTGAAAGCAGCATAGCCGCTGAAGAAGACCTATTGACAGAAAGGGTAGGGAAATCACCATTGCTTGTAGATTATAATTTCACACCAGCAGCGACTACACGGATGGCAATCTAGGAGGAGCATAAGCGGGGAAAGCCAACAAGTGTCATCCCTGCAGAAACAGAACTGCAGATCACTGCAAGCCCCTTGCACTAGGAGTGACTGGGAGATAGTCCGGCACCTCTGATGCTGTTCCTGGAGCAGGTTGGAGTGGAGTCGCGCCTCGAGGACTGCCAATTGTCGCAGGAGCAGGAGGCAGAGCTACATAAGGCTACAGTAGATCAGACTGACAGAGTTGTGCAGAAGATGAGAGTATTGCTGGGCTCGATCACCCAGATAGAGGTAATACACACCCTCCACTCAGAGATTTCAAAACTCTGCACCTTGCTCGTCTCCAGCACCTTCCAAATTGATCTTCGTTTTGCTCGAGGAGGTAAGCTCAGTGATGTACTGGAGGAACTAGGATATTCAAGCAAGGCAACCATACAGACTTAGCTCGGCTTTCCTGCCTGTGGGGCAAGGTCAGCTGCCGGACACCCATCACAGATCGCAGCTGCTCATTGTCGTATCAGCAGATGATGGCATATGAAAACTCTCCAGACGAGTCTTTGCTTCGACAAAGAATAGCATTATGGAGCCCCCACAGCCCGGCAATGGGGCCTGTGGGACTTGTCTGGCAGAGGTGATTGCCTCTTTTGCTTGTGCAGGAAGAGAGCACGTCATTGGACAGAGCATGTAATATTACTCAGAAAGGACAGTTGGAGGTGCTGAGCAGAGAAGCTGAGTTGAGGAAAAAGTTGAAGGCTGCCTCATCTCTGGCGGATAAAAGGAGGACAGACAAGAAGCTGCTCAGTGAAGAGGTGACATGCCTGCCAATGCCATATCTGTAGCCCTTGTACCATGATTGTTGCTGAGTACAACCAAGATTTGATGGATGGATGTGATTGCAGGGCAAGGTAGCTGCGGATTTACTGAAGCAGAGAGAAGCTGCAGTCGCTGTCATGGAGGGCCTCTTGGAAGAAAAGGGCAATCTTGTGTCATCGATTGAGGCCAAGCTTGCAGCTTCGAGGTGGTGTACGACAGAATGAGAGTACACAAGCCTGCGGTTGTCATGCACCAGAGGCCATTATGTTGTCAGTGCAGAAGGTCATGCACAAAATATCTGAGATCACAGACAATCAGGTTTTCTCAGACCAGAAGATCGTTCACCTTGATTTTGGGATCACAGGCAAAAGGAGCAGGCCATGACTGCTGTGCATACCTTCCACAGCCGCATTCAGGATGTGCAGCAGAAAGTGCATGAGGAGGTGAAACAGATCCAGGTAATGGGTTCCCGGAGTAGACTCCTAAACGTCATGGATGCCAATCCGATATTCTTGCCAGGACTCATAATCATTTATATTAATCATTTATATTGGCTGCGCTGGCATGTTTAATAATGTTTCATGAGGCAAATAAGTTGCAGGAACCGTGAATGTTTGTGATGTTGCAGCTGCTGAGAGCAGCTGCCTTGGGCCCGTTAGAGAAGGGGAAGATGGTGGTCAAGATGCACGACATCTTGAAGAATCAGCGCAACCAATTTGCTGCCATCCTTAAGGTAGGGCAATCTCAGCTTATCCAACCTTGCATTGCAGTAAGAAGGTCATGATATATTGAAAACAAGTGGCATGTCCTACAGACCTTAGCTGCCATGATTGCACTTTGTTGTGCCCTTGCGTAACCATCGCTCTGAACCTCTAGTATATGCGCAAAAACTATGGCTACAGCCATCTCACCTGTTGATGCAGACTGCGCAAGCATTGCTAATGAGCATGCGAGCAAAGACTGCTGTTGAGAGGCACGAACAGACTCTGCTGGAGAGGGAGGTCATAAACAAGCAGGAAGGACTGCGAAATGCCACTCGTCTAGCGCAAGGAGCCTCCAATAATCGATCCTCTGCCGAGCACCAATTGCACAGGTGCCATTCAGCTCACTGCCAAGATGGATTATGTGATCAGGTGTGCAGACCCCATTTCTACAACGCACAATGCCATAGATTCTCTCCAAACCTTCATAAAAGATGTGCTGAAGTTATTCCTTGAGCGCATGGTTGACGAACCTTCATGTGTGCTTCTGCTTTCACTAGTGGGGTAGGCTGAATTTTGGGGGGCCTAAACAGAGAAAAGTCATTGTCGCATTTCACCATTGACTGCCTGTCTTGTTCTTGCAGCTTGTGGGTACTGAAGGCAGAGCTCGAAAACGAGCTAGCTTTGCTTCACACAAAACTTTCAACTGTGAGACAAGAGGTTGCCATCAGTCTCGCCCAGAAAGCACGGATGGAGGATGATATACATCAAGCTCAGGTGGACTTTGAGCGGTCAAAGTCCGCGGGCAATCGGGCAGAGACATGCATCCCTTCGCTGATCCAGGCAGTAGAGATCTGCCAAGCCAGCCTCATACAAGGTCGACCACTGATATCACCTGTCATAAATCCTCATGGTGCAAGATAGCCCACCACAACTTAGCCCAAACAGTATACCTTGGCTGCAAGTATTGGCCAGATAAAAACGAATAAATCTCACGTGATGAGCTTGCACAGGAGAAATTTGGATTTTTTGCATTGATTTTGAACCAAAGGTACAGGAAGTGAGACCAAATTTCTTCTGTTTCCTCTTTTTGTGAAGACGCCAGCCGGGAAAGGGATGCTGAGAACACAGAGATTGTTGTTCAATCTTTTTCTCAGCGTACTTTGATCATCTGCTGAGCACAATCTGCGGCATTGTGAAGATTTTGAAGGGCTAGGCTTGACAGTTGGCAGGTGGCCAATGGTTGATTTACCTTCTCTAAACATGCAGGTCAGAATTCTTTGACTGTGCTCGAAGAAGAGCTTCGTACATCGAGCTTGAAGGAGAAGCAGCAGAGGCACTCCCTCTTGGCTTGGCAGAAGGTTCCAGATACCGCCTTGGCAGACCAGGAAATCACCAGGCTGCAGGCGCAACTACTTTTGGAAAGAGCTAAGGGCGAGGAGGTGTCCAAAATGCTGGAGTCCACATGCAATACACTCAGGTGTGCTTCCAAAGTACTCGATATTTTGGCCCATAGTTTCAATTCCCAAGTGTCACAGTTTTCAGCAATATTGGCATGAACTGTCCGACCTGATCGGTGAATGGTTCTTAACTGTGGGAAAAAATCTCCTGGACAAGTCATTGAGTGTTCCTGCCAGAGGTAAAGCTGCCCTCTGCGGCAAACATGTGTTGTGTACTGCTACACACACGTCATCAGCAGGAATTTTTAAGTTGCCAAAGTTGCTCCTGTTTCGTGGCAACTAATTGCTCTGCTGATGCTTCTTCCAATCACCAATTTTGAGGCCTACCCCTCAAGAGAGATCTGAGCAAGGGACTGAATGCCATTCAGATGGAGACAGCTGGGCAGTGATTTTTCTTCTCCAGAAGAAATCCTCCAGCGCAGCGAAGCCCTCACCTATCAATTTGAGGCCAAGAGGAAGCAATGTGAAGCAAGGCAGATAGTACTTCTTGAGCTGGAGCACCTCGCAACATATCTGATGCATGAAGCTGCAAGCAAAATGCCAGAGGCCTTATTTCTCCGTGAAGAGGTGGGCCTCTTTGCTTCGCATTTCAAGGTTTCCAAAGTTGCGCTTGCTTCTGGCAAAGCACCGCCAAGAGTGTTGATGCGGGAGGCGTGATCTCACCGCGTAATCCTGCACCCCTTACTCTTACCCTTAGATTTCAGAGGACCCCTCAAATAAGCTTTCCATGGGTGGGATAAATGCGGCATGCTGTGGGGTCGCTGTGCTCGAATGTCCACTTCATCTTGCTTGATAATTGCGTTGTTCAATACCCCATAAGGTGCGCGAAATATTGTTGCAAACGAGCGCGATTGTTTATTCAAGTCATGTCTGTACTGTATTGCAATCCTAGGATCGCGTTTGAAATGAGAAAGTCGTATATTTGCCGCTGTTTCAGATGGGCAAGGCGCTGAAGGCTCGGTTGCGCATCGATCGTAAGACGGTCGCGACGCTCGGGGAGGGCTCGCTCTTCTCTCATCTGAACGAGCACCTCAGCGGCAAGTTTGCCAAGCTCGAGGCTTACCTGGAAACGGTGGCGGCCACTGGAGCTATTCAAGCGAGCGAGAGTTTGTCTGTTGGCCCTAAGATTACGGTGCTCTCCTGCGGCTAGCATCAAGTGTGCATTTTTTGAGCCAGCACTCGATGATCCTTGATTACTCCTCCATCGCGCAGAGATGGCTGCATGCTCGGCATTGTGGCTCTGACACTGCCCATACAGGTGGTGTGTTGTAACTACGACACATTTGTGACAAATAAGTCGTACCATACCATTGTAGGAACCTAAAGACCCGCTCATCATAATTGACCGCTCGAGCACTATAAGCTTTAGCAACATGAGCAAATCGAGCAGTCCACGACCACAGCTTTTCTCGTTGCACGCTTGCTCGCTGGAATTGTATAATGAGATCGTGATAAACGATGCAACTTCCAAGAGCCAACGATGACAGACATGATGCAGTAGACCATGTGGCAAGTGGGAGTCTCGGATGATAAACCACTCCACGCAACGAGCATTTGTAGTACATTGCCTCTTCATTCTGAGATGGCCATGCGATCGGGGGTGAACAAATGACTCAATGTCATTTATAACAGCGACTGATCGGCTGATCGAGGGTCTTTACGATGCGTTAAGCAACTGACACCAGGTTGTCATTTGTGAATCTGGCGTGTATCTGCGTATTGAGTCATCCTTGTTTGGGTTTGAGAAAATCGGACTCTTCTTGGCAGAGTACCTTGCAAGTGTGGTCCTGCATCTGCTGCTCCATCTGTGGATGGGGAGGGGATAATAATGGGTCAGATTAGAGTACCCTATACCCTGTGAAGAAGAATTTTGTTGGATGTACTCACGAGGTTCTCACCTGCTTGCTTGGAACTCCACGTATGGAGCTTTCAAGTGAAGTGTGCTTCCTTAACGAAGGAAAATGACTTGCATTTCCCAAGCTGGCTGTTGGCAGAGAAAATGGGCCAACGGCGTTGGAGGAGGGTCCAGCCAATGTGCACATTCGTTCATCCACCACGAAGGTAGCTTGATTGGAAGTGACGGCCTTTGTTGTCACGCGGCTACACTCGTGACGGGGGTCGCCATGCCGCTCTGAAAGCAATGTTCTCGAGAAGAGAGAGTGACTTCAATCTTGGCAACCGCTGGCGGCTTAAGCTGAGCGGGATGCTGTGGCTGGCTGGTCTCAGGCACGCAGGGCCGTTTCTGAGGTGCCTCTGGCAAAGGTCTGCAGTGTGTGCGACCGAGCGCGGCCGGATGTACTGCAGTGCCGCATTGGCAAGACATTTGCCTGACAAGGTCCTTGCAGGTACAAAAAAAGCGTGGGTAGACAGAGGGTGCTGATGTTAAAGCAGGGCAAGCGAGCTTTGTGTCTGAAGGCAGGCAAGGTAGCAGCCGCACAGAAAATATCACAACATCCTGTCCTCTTTCTTTCTGAAGCTGCCGGCGCTAGTTGCAGATACTGAGTGTTCTGGCATCGAGCTGCTGGATGAGGCCATAATGGTTGACATGGCTGACTTCGATTTGGGCGTCAGTTGAAAATTGTCGAGCCAATCGCAGGAATGGTGGCGAAGGATGTTGACGGCTGTCCTGCTTGTGCATATCAGTGAGACGGCTTTAGACCACAGGTCTGCCATAGCGATGCCCTTAACACGTAATGTTTTACGCCCAGAGCTTTTGGTTAGGTAGCATGACACAGGTTCGAGGAAAGTGTTGTGATAGAGAATGTCGACTTGGAATCTCTTGAAGGCGCACTGGCCTGTCCAAGTAGCATGCTCATCAGTATCTCTTTACCAATCCACGAAGATCGACGAACCAGAAACACCCTCAAGAATTGCCTTGAGGCACGCATGGCTCATGAAGGGATTACATATTGGCCACTGGGAGGGTTAACGACAATTTAGCTCTATATACAATTATGTCGCGCTGAGCATTGAGAGTATGCTTCCGGCCGAGGGAGAATATCGAAGGGGCAAGACGGCTCCGGTTTCTCGGAGCAGAATCACTGTTAGTGGGGTAGGTCGAATCCACTGCAATTCCCAGCCGCCGTACTTCTTGTCCAATCCGGCGATGGACCGGATGCCCGTGTCGATGGCAAGATTGCTTCGACCTTGGTCCAGATTTATGTCAGTGGATATGGGTCGGCTCTTACTGGAAGGGACGATCTAACAGTGGAGCTAGCTATTATTTAGCGACGACCCTCGCTTTTCACTTATTGACGACAATATTTTCTAGAATAATGTGGTGTCCCCAAATCTGCAATACGTGGCCCACAGTCAGGTTGTACTCGGTACTGGGCTGTGGCCCTTAACCAAGCACTGGCTGTAAATGAGGCGTTGGAGCTGGGATGTTAATTTCCTTCGCTACGCCTCTGATCGCAGCTCGTAATCAGGCAGTACCCCATCGCGACAAGCAGCAAAGACACACACCTAGGCTCTAGAATCTTCGAACCCAAGACTTGCACCGCCCCCGGAGCTATGTGGAGCAGCTGTACACCGGTTAGACACACAGCATTCCTACCGCTCTTAATCTGCTCCAAGAAAATCCCCTCACCGCCCCCACAATCAGGGTAGCGACTGTCGGATTCTTTATTAGCTACCCTTTGCGGCATCCTACAGCCTGAGTATGGATGGGGTGACCAAGCCCTCTAAAGTTCCACCTACTTCACTATCTTTTGTCTGACCTGTTTTCACGGTCCCTCTCGAGGGCACTGAGAGGTTCGATACCGCTGGCCAGCAGGGGTAAACGGCAGAAGAGGTGATGGGAGATCAGAGATGGCCGCATACACAGCTAAGACCAAAACCCTGATCTTACAAGCCGCAGGACACGCGTACAGGATGTTGTCGACGGTCTCATGAGCCCCCTGGTATCGAGTGTCCAACCAACTTGTGTCTTTTTGAGTTATCAGTGCCACTGAGAACTCGATGTCAAAATTTGATGGCTCAAACTTGATGACCCATCAAGTGCATGCTTGTACTGGATTGACAGCTATCCTGAAAGATATGGTAATGAATATTACAGACAGTAAGAAATTTCGCTGAAGGGCAGAGCAGGCTGCGTTTGCATCAGCTTGTTTGCCTCATCGAGATTTTCCCGGGCATCACGCTCCATTCCCATGCCCTGGTAGATGACACCCATTTGCCGCCAAGCTTCCTCCATGGTAGGGCGGTTGAGAACTGCTGTTGAGAAAAGTTCCTGTAGCACCACAAGAAATGGGTTCAGCAATAATCTGTTGGGTGACTTCTTTTGCAGTGGCAAGTATTCGGAACCTCTTGGGGCACAAGCTGCCCGCCCCAAAATCGGGATGTGATCCCTAATGTCTACATTCCAGGCTACGTTCCCCAACAGATTTGCAGGAGTCATGCAAGCGATGGGACTCTGGGATCTGCACAACCTTGCAGAGTCTTATATTTTGTGTGCACTATACTTCTGTAAAGGAACACAGAAGTGGGCAGTGAAGGTTCTCTTACATATGTATGTATGAGTACTCAGGTTAATTGACTTTCAAGCGAGCGATGTATGGAGGAGGCCTTGATGACTTACTATGGCAAAAAAGTTGTCGTCCACGGTCAATTCTCTTTGCTGGTACAATGTGCCCATCCTGAATGACGCGTCTGGTCCCCCTGGCTTGATTGCTAATGCATTTTCACAGCATAGCAAGGCTTCCTTCCACTCCCCTTTGACCTGCACAAACCTCGACTTTGTTGAACCCGTTATCCTGGTTACTCCCTCTTGTCTCTTGGATGCAACACATGGTCGACAGGAAGATCTGCTCTCAATATGGAGCGCACCAGTGGCCTGAGCCGTGAGAACTTCTGCATGCTTTCCATTTTGCAGTGCTTTACGGTGCATTTTCAAGCAATTGCATCATGCTCTGGAGGAGTCCTGGAAACCTGTAGCATGGATCCAAGCCGTCAGAGCTCACCTGGTGGATGTGTGCGTCCAAGCACAGCACCGGCAAGCGCACCTCCCCGATCTGCACCGCCCGCTCCCTGCAGGCCTCTGCATCTGCCACGCGCTTTGTGGCCAGGAAGGCCTCGCCTATGTGCAGCCAGAGGTCGGGGTCATCTGCAGGCCCCCGCGCTTGCGCCTTGGCCAGCGCCTCCAACGCCACCCCAGGCTCACCTGCCGGGACCATGCAATGTTCCCTACCTCTCTATATTGTATTCTAACACGGTATTATCTGGCTTATAGCCCTGTCAGTCCTCAGTCACGTGAGATCGTGGGAAAATGTGCAGGCCATGGCAAGCCAGGGGCGGAGAAGGCCTTTGTTGTTTGGGCTGAAGGATGCAGGTATTGCATCCCGTCATTGGAGCTGTATACAAACAGGAAACACCGTTTCCTGTCCGACCACAATTATGATACCTACAGCACTCAAACTTGCTGCAAGTGCAAGCTTGTCTTCATCGACCAAAAATAAGAAGAAATGTGCTTTGCATTTGAATGAAATTGCACTGTACCTTGCATCTGATGCACGCTGGCCTTGATCCTCAGCAGCAGCAGCTGTTCCCGCAGCCCAACTTGGGGCAATCCAGCCTCTATGACGGCCAGGGACACCTGCCACTCCTTCCGTGCGGTCAGCAGCAGCGCCAGCAAAGCCCACATCAGAGGCCCCTCTCTGGTGGGGGCCTTCAGCGAGAGTGCAGCCCGTGCATTCCTCAGTGCACCCTCTATGTCCCTTGCATGTGCCTGCAGGCCGCTTGCCATCAACTTGCTACCGCCTCTGCCAACGCCCTTTGCGAATTGCCAAACGAATGTTGGGCCCCTCAGCAATGATGTCAATGGTAGGAGAGAGCGTGAGCGGCACGTTTCTTGGATTTACGGTGTGAGGAAGTAAGTAGCAAGGACAGGGTGGGCAGGTGGGAACCAACAGCAACGACGGCCCAGCAATACCATTGCACAACCATCTGGTAATGTGCTATTCTGCGGCTGACGCTCAGGGTATCATGCAAATTTGGAACACACACTGAGGTGATGCACCTCAAAATATGCTGGGTAGCTTAGCAAAAGCAGAGTGCAATGTTTTATGTTGTAAGGAAATAGCTCCACCTGGATTCGAGCCAGGTTGTAGAGGCAGAGGAAGTTGTTGGGCTGCAGCTGAGCAGCCTTCTGCAGGGCCTCCAGTGCCTCAGCGCTGTACTGCGCCTTGAGCTTCCTGGACAGCAGGTGCGTCTGGGCGGTCGCCTCATGCAAGGCTACTCCCAGGTGCAGCAGGGCCAGGGCCTGCACCTCCGCACCATCCTGCTGGCTCAGCTCCACCGCGCGCCTGCACCAGCCCTGCCTTGAATGCAGCTGCAAGTACCATAGCTCGATCTGACCCTTCTTCCGGGGTGCCTAGATGCATGCTCCTGATTGTCTCACCCTCAAAGTGCAAGTGGTGACCTTGACGACCAGGCTTGTTTCAGGTATCAGGCGGGCAACCAGCGCGTGTGCCTAAATAACTCATGTGCTTGGTCAAAGCCTTGCTCAGTGCGACAGGGGCTCACTTGGCCTTCACAATGGCAGTAAGAAATTCATCATCCTCTTCCACGATACCCTCCAGAATGCAGGATCTGACCAGCAGGAGCAGTAGTTCAATTGTTTCCTCGGTCTCTGCAGCTGCCTTGAGGCGAAGTACGGCAGGACCTGCGTTCTGAGGTCCCTTGTCCAGCAGAGCCTGGGCATGGACAAGTGTAATACACAAATATTCGCCCTTCCATAGCTGTGCCCCTCTATGTACAGCTCAGAGGTCTGCAACCGACAGCGTGCTGATAAACTTGCGAGTTCCCGTATCGCACAGATGCATTCTGACATCAATTGGATTATTACATGAGAAGATTCGTTTACGATCGTACAGTTACATTGCAGCATCGAACGGTACCTTGGCTTCGGCTATCAATTCAGTTGCCATGGCGTGTGCAGATTGCTCAAGGCTTCAGCTATAGAGAAGAAACCAGACGTTCCCTCGCTGATCCCAAACAGACAATCAATAGTGAGCCATAGTCAATGCAGGGAATTGCGACAATCACACATTGTACACGGCTCTCCCTTCCCTAATTTAAAATTTGAATTCAGAATTTCAGGCCTGGCGGTACAGTCCCATGGCCAGTTTCTGTTCACAGCTAGTCAGCCCATGCGCCTGTCAATGAGGGGTTGGGCATACTCACACGGATCTGTAAGCTTTGCTGCTGCATACGTTTGTGTGTGTTTGCCAAGAATGATTTGTGTGATATCACCTTGGAGATCGCGCAATCAGGCTTGTGAGGCTCTCATTGGAACACAAGGCTGCTGGTGCAGATACAGTGACATGAATAGCAAGTGTCCTGGGCGCTATGGTTTTGAACAGGCTGGAATTTCAAGAATCAATACAAATATTGAGTGGCTCATGGCACGCCATTTCTGAGTCTTAGGGATGCTGTGCTGCAGAATGATTATTGCCTGTCTCAAGCATTCCAAGCATATTCTCAGCGAAACTCTGGCGGAAGGTCAGATTGAAGGCGTCCCAATAAAGAGGCTGTGGCATGAAGCTCTGAGCATGTCTTTCAAACGATTCTGCATGCCGTCAATAATCCCACCACAGGGGGGTCAGAATTATCGTGCCAGGCAATGAAGAATTCAGCAGAGAAAGTTGCAACATGACGACGCCCTTCACATGCAGGAATTGCGGCTTGTGAGGTCCCTCTCAAACTTGGAGAACCCAGTGAAACAGAATTGAAAGGTGTGCAACAATATAAGCCAGTGCAAAAAATCAGATTGGATTATTGACAGCGTTTCTTCCTGTCCTTTCAGTGTACAATCCTCTGGAGTTGCGCATTGCCAAGTGCAAGATAAGACTTCCCAAAATGGTTCATGCCACTGCAATGACCAACAACGACAACCTCGAGATTTTCATCTAGAGGTCAAGTCACAAACAGCTGAGCATTTCTAGAGTGAGATCCCTGCCTTCAGCTCAAAAGCAGGAGTTGTTCTCTGCCAAAGTGCAATCCCGCCGCCCCGTCCGCGTGCCGCAACTATCTCATCGTCTGCGTAGACAATCAGGAAGAAGGGGCCGGCTTTGTCCCTGCCGATAGGAAATTCAGTCATTCTCGTGAAGGTGGGCAACAAAATGAGCAGGCGATGCATTGCTTGACAGCACATCACTGCGACCAATTTCGACCAAGTATCATGCTCTTCCTAAATTGCAGTCTTCCAGGTGACAGCACAACAGTATGGCATAAAGAAAGCTTACTTCTTTTGCGATTTGATGTTGAAGTCAAACCATTTGGGTCCAAGTCTTAGCCTCAGCTTCGTGAAATCAAATGACAGCTTATTCTGCATGAGATCGAGGACTCAAAAACTACATGTGATCGCGCACAGGGCAAGGTATGAAATCACAGCTTGGCATTTTCTCGGACAGCATGATAGCCAGTCTTGCAAAGCTTAAGTCCACCCACCTTCTTGTAATCAAATGGTCCAGAAAACTGGAGAGCCGTGATCTGGCCCAAGTAGATGCCGTTCTCAATCTTCGATTCCTCATTGCAAAAGCGCTACACAAAGCAGAAGGTTGGCTTAAGACAGAACAAATACTTTGTTAGTTTTGCTGAAAGCCAACCATCAACGAAGCACCGCAGTGACCCATCACAATGAATTTCTACATAGCTCAACAAACGCATGAAAAGGCTGCTTGCATGACCATTTACCTGGACAGCTGTGACTGGAAAATAGAAACCTCCTCCCTTCCCACCTTTCTTAGCTTCCTGTGAAGCTTTTGAGCCTATACAAGAGAAACGTCACTAAGAGAATGTTTCAAACATAACAACGTCGTCTCAAGCCACAGATGGAGAGAGTGCTTGGGAATATCTTGCGAACCAATTCTTGCTGCCTGCCAGGACGTACCGGCACTGAAGATCAGCTTCCACCGCTTGCCCCCAGGTCCGCCACCAACCAGCTCTTCGTAAGAAGCATCCTGTCACAATGAAGCATTCTTCCAACCTGGTTTTTATGATATCTGATTGGTTTGCTCAACATGTAGTGTGAGAATCGCCGGGGATCGCGCTCACCGCCAGCTTTTCCTTTTCAAGCTGAACGAGTGCTCCACAGACCTGGGCAGCGGGAACTGCTCCTGTCTTGGCTGCCTGCTTCAGAGTGAGGACGGCCTGCTCAGTGCTGGGCTTCTGCTTCACAGCGGCCCCTGCTTGACAAGCGCCATACTTGTGAGAAGTAATGATGATAATGAGCAAAGTACAGCCTGCGATGGTGCAGTGAAGACCAATCATGTGTACCTGCATCTCCGCCCGCTAGAGCCCACACTCTACTCAGTGGGCGTGCTGACTGCTTCCTGCTTGTAAGTCTGCAATATGTCAGCATGTGCTTCAAGATCACATCCTTTCCAGCACTGTCAGAAGTGCGTCCACATGCACCCAACGGACCTTGAGTGATTCTCCACCCTGCAAGGTGTGGTTCCAACAGATTCAAGCACGTGATGGTGTGCTCGCACTGTTGAGACAGGCGGTGGTCGTGATGTAAACATCCTCTTGTGACAGCTGCCTTCAGGAATGCTAGATCAGATCAAATCCTTCCCACTCTGCTGTTCACTGCTTCGAAGCAGAGGAAATCAAGGCTTGTAACGATCAGTAACAGGCATTCATGACACGAGGCAGAAAGCAAACAGGCAATGCACAAGCAACAGTAAATGGAAGGAAATCGAGGGCCTGAATGAGCGAACCCAAAGCCGATCCCAAAGTGAATCAGTTCCACGGCTTGTCGACTCTCCGAGCCAAGGAGAAAGCGACACAAGGCAAGAGCGAGCAAGCCAAGGCTCTGGAGAAATATCTTCAGAAGTACGGCGACGATCAGAATGCGGGTAGAACTCGCAAATTTATGCGACCTGATTGTGGTGCATGCTCAGGAGAGGACTGTCATTTCACAAAGCTGCATGAATGCCAGGCTCTTGGCACTGAAGAGAGTCTCTGATAATCATCCCACCAACTTTTCAGTTCACCACGCAGGCGAGGAGGGGAAGAAGAAGAGAAAGCGCAAGAAAGGGAGCACTGTTCCTGCTCAGGGTCTGAGGATCATAGACAAGGACGAACCAGGCTTTGCGAAGTCAACCCAGAAGGCTGCCAAAGCTGCTCCTTCACTCAAGGCATTCATGGACCAGGACGACGAGGGGGAGGAGGGTACGTCACCCGCTGCCGAGCATAAGCTTGATGGCACAGAGTTGCAGAATGTATAAGCCGTTTGGTGACAAGGATCCCCTCCATACCCTGCTCTGTGCCTCAGAGTGGCATAATTTGCTCTGCTGCAGATGCACCAGTGATCGCCAATCCAGGGGAGGCAGATCTGTACGCTCGCCTGGCAGAGAAGGTCCGCTCTCATATCAAGCGATTTAAGGATCCTGCATGTGTAGAGCATCCTGCAGCATTCATGACAACACTCAAATTCTACCACCTCAAGAACACATGCAATCAAAAAGTCCAAATTCGTGCATGGGAGCAGAGCTCATCCTGAGTATAATCGTTTGGTGGCGTTTTAATCAAGTAGCTGGGGCAGTGTCACAATGGCGGAGCAAGGCAATTATCATACCAAATCTTGTCTCCCTTGCAATTCCCGAATGAGCGCAAATTGATACACATCAACTTGCAGGAGAAGTCTGGAGCAGCTTTACAGAGCTGGGAGGCAGTAGATGCTGAAAAGCCGCAGCCATCGAAGAGGCAGAGGCATGACAGCCCGGATGCATCGCCCCCTAGGAGACAGAGGCACGACAGCCCGGATGCATCGCCCCCCAGGAGACAGAGGCACGACAGCCCGGATGCATCACCCCCCAGGAGGCAGAGGCACGACAGCCACGATGCATTGCCCCCTAGGAGACCGAGGCACGACAGCCCGGATGCATCGCCTCCAAGGGGACAGAGGCACGACAGCCCGGATGCTTCGCCACCTCGGAGGCAGAGACAGGACAGTCCAGATGCTTCACCCCCCAGGAGGCAGAGGCAAACCCCAGAGGATTTCCTAAAGAAGGGGAAGAGAGACAGTGGGGAAGCTTTGGAACACCACAATCGGCCACACACCAGCAGGCCAGCTGAGGACAAGAAGAAGAGCAAGACCATGTCTGATGGCACAGTAGCAGGTGAGAGATCACTGTAAGGTCTCGTAGAAAGCCTTGAAACAGCTCTCTTCCCTGCCTCCTTCCAGATGTTTGGTGGAGAACATTGATGGCATTGGTATATGAGCAGGGGGCGATCTGCTCTCCATCTCCCTGGAAAGTCAAATTGGCAGATACATATTCAATGGCACAATAGCATTCAGAGATTTCGTGCAAGCAAAATGCTTCTCAAATAGAAGCCCAACAGCGCTCCTTCTGTAGGAATGGTCTCAGGAGCTGCCTTGGCTGCTGAAATGGACAAGAAGCGGGCTGCAGAGAGCCTGAGATTTGCCAAGCTGGAGGTAATCAACTTCTCCTCCGTATCCCAGAGAATCAGTCAGGCCACGGAATAAGAGAATTTGTAGCCAGTTCAGCTCTGATTCTGCCTGAATGAAGTCTTGTCTCAGGAGGCATGTCTAATATTAGCACTACCCAGCAGTAAGGTATCTCATTTCACTACACTGAGACTCTCTCTGCTGATGTAGGCGGCGAGCGGATCAAGGAATGCAGCAACGGTCTACAGAAACGCAGAGACAGGTGCACGCATGACAAAAGAGGAGTTTGAGGCTTTGGAGAAGAAGACATCTGACAAGAAGAAGCCTGTCTACGAAGCGCCTGCGTGGGGAGGTGGAGTCCGCCAGGTGAGTGTCGCGGTGGCATGTATGCTTCAATGCGAAACTTGTTCATTCGCAGATTCATCTCAGCGCCGCCTACCCTGGAAACTCATTGGCTTGGGGAAGGATTGTGTGTGGTTCTAGTGATAGGAAGGACTTAAAAGAAATTAATCACCAGGATGGGAGAAATCGCAGGTCAGTGAATGAATCAGGAGGCTGAAAAATCCCGAGCTCAATGCATGACTTTCGTCAGGGGCAAAGCGGGCTGTATTCTGGGCCCCACAAAACTCAGCAAGCCAAGTCAGGCTTTTCGATTGTCGTGAGATCTGGATATGGTGGATGCAGATGCGGGACAGGGAGCAACATGCAGCAGACATGATCAAGGAAGCTTCAAAGCCATTTGCAAGGACAAAGGATGACGTAGACGAGGAGCTCAACTTGAGGGGTAAGCTGATCTGACAGCCTTGAATCCTCTTTTACTGAGCCAAAGCAAGGGGCCCTGCCTCTGTGCCTTGTAGGGGCAGGTATCTCCCCTTAAACATCGAAGAGAGGTGTGAAATCGTTGCAAGGCAGTGAGGATGACATTCCTGGAGCGTGAGTCCATTATTTTGTGACAAGAGCAACAATGTTTGTGGGTTGGGTGGGAGGCTTGAACCTGAGAATAGTGAGAGTAGTTAAGCCTGGGGGAGATTGGTGTGGTGGGGAACATCAAGATACCGGGAGCAGATTTTTATCGTGGGCTCTACTGCCTGCAGGTCGTGCTAGGTTCGGTGACCCTATGGCCCACTTGGTCCGGCAGAAAGAAGCTGCTCCCCCTCCTCCAGTCATCCCAGAACGGCTGGCCAAGCAGATGAAGAAGTCTGGCTTTGTAGTCCCTCAGGCAAGTCAATTGTTTGGGTAGAGCATAACATGTGCATTGCTGGGACATCTCCTTGTCGCGCGAAATCCCTGTCTTCATCAAACCTGCACTTTCCCCTCACAAAATCTACCTTGTGGTATGTCGAGGGGCAGAGAGGAGCTAGCTACCTGCAAAAGCAAGACTCAAAATTGGCGGCACAATCTGAAAATCAACGGCTGTGTCAAGCATACCGGTATCAGAGCATTACAATTTGTCAGCAATCCTATCGATCTGCGGCTATGCGCAATCTCATCATCTGTGTATGTATGTATGATAGGATCACTGTTCACATCCTTAAATCGTCACCCAAACTTCCGTCAGTAGAGGTGGACAGGCATGGAGCTGGTTTGCTGTGGAATCAGTCACTGATGAAGAAGAGTAGCAGAATGCGAGACCTGCACGCCTGTAGTGCCATTTTGCCATCTTAGATTGCACTGCAGGAGGTGCCTCCGCACAGCTGGTTGAACAAGAGGATGGATTACACACGCAACCGATACAGCATACGCCCGGGGCGGCATTGGGATGGTGTTGACCGGAGCACTGGTTTCGAGCGGGATATGTTCAAGATGCAAGCAGAAAGAGCTGCGCGAGAGAAAGAAGCTAGGGCATGGAGTCAGGCAGATATGTGAGAGCATTAGTAAGGTTTGTGGGTAGCTGCAAGCTTTCAATTCTCTTGAAATCAAGTCGGTGGCATTGCCTGCTTGTTCACACCATTTGTGCCTGAATACAATTATTCTTTGCCTTGAAGCTTGAGGCTCAGTGTGTGCACTCAGATACCTCGAAGTTTGGCCAAGCCATGACAAGCCAACAGTCGATTGTCTGCTTAAAGCTTTCAAAACCTCTTAATCTCCCAGAAGCGGGTCGTAGAGGACCAATAATACAGTCGTGAGAAGAATATACATCAATGACAATTGGCACTGAAGAGATATCTGGACCTATAGAGCTAGCAGAAACTGCCTTTAAGACGATAGCTTTGGTTTCCCTGAAGAGCGATGGAGGCTTCGTCTCATTCTTCCACTGTCACCTGCACTCGATCTGCAGACCACCTTAACACAGACATACAAACACGGTTAGATGCAGTGGATATTATATGAACAATTTTCTTGCAATCTGCTGGTACCATTGCAAAAAAGGTTTTAAAAGGTTTGCACAGTCGGTATAGCGACGCTGAGTGCCTGAGTGGAGGAGAAGATCAAAGTAGCCGATGGTTGAGTGTCATATGGGGCAGAGATTGCTACGCAGGATGTCTCAGTAGAGTGATCGGAATAATTGTGGGCTCTATTCGGCCGGGCAGTGAAGTGTCAACAATTCTGACAGACAACTCAACGACACCAGTAACACCGCTGAACAAAGAAAAAGGCAAAAGGGCCGCCAATTTGCGATGGAGAGGGCAGTATGAGAGCCCCTGTACCTCAAAGACTTTTGGCCGTCACACTTAGTTGCTCAATGCTTCTGAAGGAGCACCTGCAGTGTTTGAATTTCCGTGAAGCTTGCGATGAGATTCCACCGCAACCAAGGCTTAAGACATGACACGGCTGTTCTTGACCTCAAGGAGGACATTTTTGCGCATGGACCCATGGACAGGCAGATGCGATCCTCAGGTGGGGGAAAATATTTGCAGGTGGTTCCGCTGATCAGACTCATGTACGGTGCTTGACGCTGGTTTGCCCCATAAATTGTGCCAAGTATTAGCGCCCAAGAATCGTGCGTTGGTCGGACACAAGAGAACTGTATCAAGTTTAGTATTGAAGCCCGTTGTCCTTCAGTGAGCTCTCGATTGAGGAAGGTCCACATTCCTTGTTCCTGACAGCGAACATCTTCCCGCAAGCAAAGCTTTGGTTACGAAATACGTGGTCTCGACATCATCAATACGGCTCAAGCCGCATATGTATGTGGCTCTGTGACTCCGCTGGAAGTGCACCCTCCGCATTGGCGCTGAGTTTACCACCAGAACCACCTACTTGCCTTTGCCACCATTGTAGGCTATAAATGGAATGACCGCAGCCCGCATAAAGCAACCATTTCCTACAGGGATTTGCCAGAGCAACCCGTTGATCTCAAGCTAAGTGCTCAAAAAGCCAAGGCCAGTCTAGCCTATTTGTATACGTTTGCCAGAACCTCAAAACGCGTTCTGAACGCAATATCCATTCCAAGCGTCGGGAATCTGCTTCCCTGGATGTTAGACCTTGGGCGCAGGGATTCTCCCTCCCAGAGACAGAGCCTCGTTTTCCTCTTTAGAGGGGTAGAGGAACGCACCCTCGACATTCACTAGAGCTACGACTTGACTATCATTAGCAGCTTTCGTGCGCTGCAACAAGCAACACCGGCCGCACGCCTCCAAATTTCGATGCACAGAGGTGGTATTCACATCTCGCCAAAGCCTTAATCCACCAGCCTCAATACACCTATGCCTCTACGACGTTCAAAGTTGGCAGTGGCACTTGATAGTATTGTCTTCAGTCGTGACAAAATACATCAGGGGCTGCATTATCTTCTCCGGCTTCTTGAGACGCACCTCTGCTTCCACAGCCGTATATGATCCACCCTCTGCGGCGCGCCATCGCTCTCACTGTACTCGCACTCGGAATCTGCTAGGCTCCTGCCAAGTTCCAGTAAGCCTTTCGCCAACTGGTGGTGCTCCTGGCAAGCTGTGTCAAACTCATTACGGACCCCATCGCCAATGTCACTCATAATCCCGGTTGCAGACCAGAGATCCTGTTTGATGGTGGAAAAGTAAATATACTTGCAGGCACTGATTCCTCGCCGCTTTTATCGCAGGCGGGAGCACCGTATCTGGAGGCATTGACAGATCATTGGGTGGTAGAGATGTAGGCCAAAAATGGAGGTGTAAGAGCACCGGGTGACAAATTATGAAAAATAGAGGTCATTTTGCACTGTGGAGAAGCGTCTCCGACAGACAGGCAGCCAAATATAAGATACGCTCCTTTGCCAATCCAGTCTCGCGCAATCATTTAGAATACCACAGTGCAGATGTCACCATCACCGCTTGCTGAAGACTTGTTCTGGCTCAATCCGTCGTAGTATGAGCGCCTGCCTTGGGCCCTGCCGGTTGGCTTTTGTAATGTCTTGAGATCAAGAGTGCATGCATATCCTGCACGCCGAGATTTTGACCCCAGAATTTAGGCCTTCCCCTCAAATGATGGCTTCCTTGAATGTCACTTCAGTGTCTCGCCTCTCAAAGTCGAAGAGACTTTTCCCAAAGACAATCCTTCTCGCAATCCTTTTACGCCCCCCAATTTTGGCTCCACTAGCCTCCGGAAAGACACCTACGGACAGTGGACGTACTCCCCGAGCTAGGGGGATAAAAGTTAGATCATTGGCCGGGAGATCCTGCACCCTAGGCGTGGACAGCCCGAGCATTCTCTTCTA
Source organism: Chloroidium sp. JM (assembly GCA_004335615.1). NCBI lineage: Eukaryota > Viridiplantae > Chlorophyta > Trebouxiophyceae > Watanabeales > Watanabeaceae > Chloroidium > Chloroidium sp. JM. Next base: position 822,514 of record QAXI01000425.1, read on the forward strand.
CCTCTCTACCCCTCCACGATCCTGCAGCACAAGCTTTTGGCGCCCGAAGATCTTTGTCCCCGACAGATGCTGCGAGTGTAAGTCTCCCTGATTGCCATATTCATTATCTAGGTGTTCCAGTGCGACCCATGCAGAAGTTTAGCCCCTTTCTCACTGCTGACGCTATATTTGTAGGACGTCTGGCTCGGGATCTGGAGCCAAGCTCGCAGCCCTCTGCTCAGCAAAACATTCCATCCATCTAAATTGTGGAAAGAGGTACAAACTCCCTCTACCAGCTGTTTTGATATAAGAATGACAAAACATGCTGTAGAAGAGTTAGGCCTCGATGTTCCTGATGCAATCAATTCTGCAAGCCTTGTTCCCATCCTGGCTGACAGCTTCTTCAGCACCGCTGTCTGTCCAACAATTGCATCACTTGCTACTTCAAATCTTGACTGGAATAAATTACCCCAATCGTAACAATCTCGGGCAAATTCAGACTGGTGGCAGTACTGCCTTGGCTTGATCTTACAGATTATCCATAGATCAACATCGTCGAGGATTGATGAGCAACAGCAAATTGACAATTCTACTCATCGACCGCTCCACGCCGTGACCTCCAATCTACTACTCCTGAGGGGCCAGATTCAGCCTCCTGATTTGTGCCACAGTCTGCAACGTGGGAATGTGCACCATCCCGTCCTCTGCTGCCAGGTGTGCTGCGGCCGGAAACTCCTCAGATGGCCACTGCGCTGCCACCTGCCAGGTGCCCAGCGTGGAGGGCACTGATACCCCTAGGGCGGACAGCACATTGCAGAAGTACTCAAGGTCGGCGGCCAGCTGCTGGGAGCCCTGATTGGACAGGCTTGTGATATGTTGCAACTGCGCTGCATACAGTTCTGCCGCCCCCACAGCTACCTGGACCGAGGGCACGTTCTCAGCATCCACCGCGTTGAGAAAGCCATGAGAGCTGCAGCGAATTTTGCAATGCAATCAGGAAACCAGAAGGGTGAGGCTCCTTGACTTGCAGGGAGCAGGTATGGCTATCTGAGGAACAGAAGGGTGAGGGTCTTTAGAATGCAGAAAGCAGAACCACAAGTAGCATTTTGCGATCCACAAAATTTGCAGCCAATTCGGAACTCACGAGCTACAAGCAGCAAGCAAAGGGGAGGTTTTTGCCCCCAATTTTTTTGACTCTTGAAAGAACCAAAGGTCACCTTGTCCAGCCAGTCGGCATCCACGCTGGATTCCTGCTCCACCCCCGTGCTGGCCATCAGCGTCTCCAGCAGCTGGGGCAGCATCATTAGGTACTCCCCAGCGGCTGTTGCATATGCCTGTGGGTAGGCGCTGAAGGATGGCAGGTTGTACTTGCTGTCCGGCTCTGCGGCCTGCCAAGATGCCAGACGGGGCACCACCGCCAGTTCCGCTTCAAGCTGCACTCACACAGCATATCAGCACCCCCCAGCGGAGTCCTGTCTAGCTGCCAAATGTGTCTGCGTCTCTGATCAATGATTCCAAGGTCATTCGAGGGGTAGGTCAATAGACACAATTCGAGGAAGACGGACCGATTTGCAGGGCTGCCATTGGCTCCTGCTCCACCTGACTTGAGCTACAGCTTCTACGTATTCTCCTTCGGTGATTGTTCTGTGACCATGTATCTGATTCATCAAGCTCAAAGCCCTTGCAATGTACAGAAAGAGACACACATGTGCAAAGAAATGCAGCTTGTGCATATTCACCATCACGAGATGCATATTTGAGTCAGATGAGCGAGGCGGGGATGTAGGTCGGCGGCCCACCTTGAGCATGAGGAGGTCGTAGATGAACTGCTGCACTTTATTGCAGAATTCTGCTGCAGCGGCTGAGGCCGTGGGAAGGAAAGAGAAGTGCTCCTCCTCTGCCGACGCAACCAGCTTTTCGAGCTCCTTTCTGAGCTTTCCCTGAAGAAATCGCCTTTGCAGGTCAGATTCGACTCAAATCCCAGCATGCCAATCCCCTCTTAAGATGGCAAGGCCCTGCAAGCCTGGTATTTGCAGTACCAGGCTTGCAGAAACCAGGGTGCGGGTTCATGACATGCAATGCCATGCATCAGATGGTGCTTATTGGCAGAATCGGCGAGACTTTAGCCAGTGTGGCATCTTCAGGTACTTGAATGTCACATGACCGGCAGGAGTATGCATACACTGCAGCCCCATGCAGGGCAGACCTCTGCAACGGAATCATCTAGAGAGGATCAGATCATTGCTGGTTCACAGTGATGGCAGAAGACCACCAACCTCGGCCTTCTCAAGCCGGACGTGCACCAGCGAGAACAGGTCCTGCTGCCGGGCCTGGGGCTGCAGCATGGCCCGGAGGTGTGCCAGACTGTCTCGTAGCAGGGCCTCTACACTGGCCATGCAGGCTTGCAGGGTTCCCGCCACGTTGAGCAGGGCCAGCATGCCGGACGCCTCATCACTGGAGGCCGATGCGTTGTTGCCAAACGCTTGCTTTGCCGACTCCTCCAGCTCTTGCAGCGTGGCCTGCGTCACCCCATGGGTCATACATCACTCACTACCGGAAACGCTTTCATCTCGGAGACTGTGAAATAATGCCCTGTCGCCTGCAAGACTTCTTCCATATTCCCTGTCGCCATGCATTGGGGCTTTATCGATGCGATCTTATCCATCTCCCCTCCACTAACGCAACTTGCAATTGTAGAGCATCCAATTGCATACCTGCACCACACCTTGCTGTGCGTCATTCGAGCAGCGCACAGCCAAGGACTTATAGAACGACACCTTGAGTTTCTCCACAAAGGTCTCCAGGGTATCATCCAGCGCGATGCACAGCGCCTGCACCTCCGTACCCTGAGTCAGCCGCATGCACCTGCCGACCGCCGCCTCACACAGCTGCAGCACGTGCGGCATCACCGCCTTCATGCCGGCCACCACCGTCTCCGTGCTCTCGGAGGTGGAGGGCACCTCCAGCGACGCAGCTTCGGCCCTCAGGTGCTGCAGCTCCAGCTCACCATACCTGCATCACCATTTACCCGGCCTGACTGATGTCATCGCTCACACGTCCAAGCAGCATGTGCCTGGCCTCTTCTCCCCTCTCAATGTGGGATCTTCATCACCCTGGCCCTCGAGCGCGTCAGCAAATTTATCCAATCTGCTGAAAATGCGACATACTGGAGAGAGAGGTTGGAGAAGCAACACCAATGGACAATCAACGGCAACTCTATGCGGATCACAGACTTTCAAGGAGAGGAGAAGCGAGCAGCACCTCTTGCCAGGGATGGGTTCCAGGACGGCAAAAACAGCCTGCAGGACCAGTGCCACATCCTCGGCAGCGGCGCTGCTGAGCTCATGCCTCAGCTTCTCCGCGAAATCAATCGTGCAGGATTGCACCTTACCAAGCACACTCAGTGCGCCTTGCTCGCCTCCTGCGATGCTATCCCTCTTCAGAGCAGCCAATCATTTGCATGCATCTCCTTTGAAGCGAGCAAGTGCATAAATAATGCACGATTTCTTCGATTGTATCGAAGCTGCAGTGTCAACAGCTTGGCCATTCAATTCGTCCATTACGGAACTGATAAGTGCTTCAAAGGGGCAAGAAATAAAGTATGGGTCGCTGGAAGGGAGAACGGTAAGACACATACCAGCGCTTTTTCAAATTTATTCACTGACAGATCCACCAGGAAAGTTCTAGGGCTGTGAGAGGTGAAGGTGGGAGGATTCAAGTCCCACAAAAATGCGTCAGAACTTTGACATTTGAAAAGAAACTGCAATGAGGCCGTGGAAAAGCATGCAAACAGGGGTTGAGGGGAGGAATGGAGGGCCACCAGAATCCAGGGCGGCATCCGTGCGGCTCCTGAACGGCTTTTCGATGCGGGAGAACAGGGTGGCCACCAGCTGCAGCACGGCCTGGGGGAACTGCTCCGGCAGGTGGCTGGCCGCCCACTTGGCTTCCACGCGCACGCTGCCCAGCAGGTCGTCAAAGAACGTGGGCAACCAGCTGGCAAACTCCACCTGGCTGGTGCTCGGGTCGTAATCCTCCCACAGTTGCTGCAGCCAAATGAAGTCGGTTCAACAGGGACCAGACGCGACATTCATCAATTGGAATTCTGATGACTTGATCTCCATGGATGCATAGGGTCACACGTCCAAGACAACCATTTCTGGTGATTATGGACAATCAAGGTCCAAGCAAGACATCGTTTGCACCATGAGGGGATTCAGGATCGAAAAAGGATTAGATTTGTTCACAAGGTCACCACTGGCCCATTGTCATTGTTCTCTGCCAACAAAAAGGCTGCTGGCAAAGAGTGTGTCAAAGCCACATGGGGTGTTCGAGGGTGGTTGTCACCTGCAGGGCAATGGTCCTGGACAGGACGTACAGGTTCTCTATTGAGGCAGCCCTGTTTATGCTGGCCAGATGAGTGGCAACCTGCTGAACCTTGTCACCTGTCATGCATATGCAAATTGAATCACTCAGGGACTTCTAACCAAACAATATCTGCTGCTTCCCGCCAATGCAGTCACCCCAAAGGTCATCAAATGTGATGCTTCGGAATCACAAACCCACTCTGTCCTCGGAATAATGCAGAGGCTTCCATCCAAGGGTCTCCGTGGGCGCTTTTGGCAGGCCGCTGCACTCCCACCAGTCAAACAAAAAAATTGGAGACAGTCTTCTATGCTCAAAGCTGCCATTCACCCCAGCAGCAAAGATGATAGCAACTGATGACTACCTCCAGTCCCCCGAGCAAGCTCACCTTGTCTCTCCTGGAGTGCTGCTGACAGCTGCGGCTCTAGAATTGACTGGAAGCGGCCTTCCAACACCTGCAAGAACACATATCACGTATCAATCCATGTCAGCACAGGAGCAATGCACTCGTGTTGGCGGTGAATTGATGACATGGTTGAGAAAATTAAATTGGCAGGGCTCACCCCCAGCTTCTTGATGCCTCCGTCAAATTCTGGGACGTCGCCCACCATGTTGAGGCTGCGCCGCATTGTGGCCAGCAAGGAGGAGATGCGCTGCAGATTGCTACTGGCAAAAACGGCATCCACCTTCTGGAACAGCTCTGCCAATTCTGTGGCCTCCTGCACAAGGTGTGGTGTGTTCATTGCTTGGGGCATTTGTCACGTAGTGTGGAGGCCGTAAGAGGGGGTATGAGCTTTCCTAATCACCACATCCCTCTCTCTCTACACAGAAACCAGTGCCTCCCACTCTGCTCAGAAAAGAGCTCAGAAGGGAACTGAGGACTTCTCTCTCTCTCTCTCAGGAGAAGAATCTGGACCTTGCTCTCGATAATGCACGATTGATCTATTTCTCAATGAATTTTCAAGGCAGTCTCCTGTGACTCCTACGTGCCGTGCTAAATATGAGTCTGGCCTGGCAAAGATGGGCCAACATATCGCATGCTGTGTTGACATAAACGCTGTCGAATGCGCATGAAATACCTGTGTGTTTTCCCCCAACTTCACAGACCCCCACAATCGTAAATGGAGGAACGACACTGGACGGGGGACATGCAGGTCACCTTGAGGACGCTGCAAGCCTCCTCCATGCGTGACTTGGCCAGGTCGATCTGTCGCAGCAGGGAGACGCTCTGCTCCGCAGCAGTAGAGGACACCTCCAGTTTCCTGAGCACACGGTCCACATCCACCTTCAGCCCTCCTGCGTCCCCCTGCAATCCCCCAAATTCTCTCCATCACAGCTATGTCTGACAGTTTATGATGGTGGTCAGAGGGTGCCGCTGATCTCGTAAAAATTTGGCAACGGCCATGAGCCACCTTGGTGGATGGTGCACGGTATCACCAAAGTAATTGAAAGGCTTGATCTCTAAAAAAGGCACCTTGACATGAGAAACCTCTTGCACTGCACTGGGGATCCGCTGCAGGGCACGTGCGCAGTCATCTTCCAGAGAGGCATCCAGGTCCTCTGCGGAGAGGTGCAGCCGCATCTCCAATTCAGCCAGATACCTGGAAGGGTGAGTGCTGTTCTAAGCTTTCTTGCTATATGGCCTATTCAGATACCACTATTCAGGCAGCTTATGCAGTTCCAGTGCCCAGAATATTACTAGATGGCGCACTTTCAGAGGCTTGCCTGTCCATCGACTCATTTTCAGGCTTTCTTGCGCAGGCATCATTGATGAACTTTTCAACATCAAAGCCCTCCTCTCCGAACAACAAGATGTCTGTCATTATCGTCTCTTTCTACATGTCCGCTGTTGGTCGTTTTGCTAGCGACATTAAGCTCAACCAGCGTGCATGGCAGATGCGGTTTCTCAGTAAACAAATCGAAATCTCGACAATATTCCCAGACTATTGCAACTATCGCAGAAGCATACCAACGGGATCTCCTTGGGAGTTAAGCAAGTACATGAGATTCATCGATCGAAGGTATGTATGTAAGAAACCTTGGACTTCATGAATCTGCTGTCATCTGCTGTCGCATTGAGATAAATGCTCCCAATTTCTCCCTCGTACAGTAAACCAATCATGCAAGGCCATGGGACGTCTCACATGATCTCGTCTACACGAGCTTGACCAGCAGTCGAATTACTTCCACCTAAACGTGATGTCCCGTTTACTTCTTCTCAAGAAGGCTGCACAATTAGCTAATGGATCGCCTGCGAGCATGAATCGACTCCCACTCGCAGCTGCAGCCTTTGTGGGATCATCTGGAAGTTCTGAAGGCCACTCAAGGCATGCAGCACCCACCTGGTCCCGTATATTGTGCCTCGGTTGCCCAATTCTGCTCTGTCTGTCATCATGTATCCGACAGCCAAGAAACTCATTTTCAGGTTTCTTGGGTGGCCTCTGGCACTTGGAGCCCTGATTGGCAGTGCAGCTCTGGTGCAAGAGGCCCACCAGGAGGCAAGCGAAGTGGAGGAAGAAAATCCCAAGCAGAGGAAAGATTTCCACCTGCTAGATGACTCTACAAGACGCAGGACCTTCTACAAGTACGAGCGGAGGATCCGGGACTTCAGCCAGCCTGACAAAGTATTCCACTACTTTGCCAGCAGAACCCTTCCAGATGGAACCAGGTGACTTGAAACTAGCCACTCAGGCTTGAAGAGATGATCACTAGGCAGTCAGGAATACGGAAGATCAGTATTGCTCTCCAGGACTTGCAAAAGTATGTCTGTGTTCACGGCATGAGAAGGGGAAGTTGTTGTGGCTGACCCTTTTGAAAGAATCCCAGAATGTACAAGAATTGCACATGCAAAGCTTTTCTCCTAGCCTTTTCCAAGCCCCCACTCTCCCTTATGCAGGGTGATGACTGCCAACGACCTCATTCGGGCGATTGTGGCTGTCTTCCCTCCGGAGGTAAGGATCTGCCTCCCCTACAACTGGCACAATTTACAATTCGAAAATATGCAAATGGTGGAATTGCACTCGGCCCTTGCAATGTTCAAGCTGTTGCAGCATGCCTTGAATTGCAGAACTCTGAGGATGCCAGAAGCGGCAGCCTGGCAGGGGAGCCTTCGCGACCGGCGAACAAGAAGCAGCGCACGATTCATGCTGACACCCCAAAGGTCTGACATACCAACAGATCAACCCCCGCTGCTTCCACTCCAACAGTCCAAGACTGGCTGTTCAAAATCTAATTCCCGCCCTGGAAATGCACAGGGGTCCCTGGCAACCAAGATTGGGATGGAATCTGGCGCTTCATATGCACAAACAACTCTGAGCTTGCTGCTGCGCCAGTGTAGGACTGTAGCTTCCTTTCGGCCTTTGACTCGGGCAGCGATGGCATTTCCTTCTCAGAGTACCTACTGCTTCTAACTTTCCTCAAATTTCCAGCTCAGGTAATACACCACCCATTCTATTTGCATCAACCCAATGGCCTAAAATGCATGTGCTTCTAACTGCTGGTTGACTGGACCTTTGGCTCTTGTGCACCGCCTTTTGCAATAAGCATCAGAGTTACCATGACATGACATGCCGCCATTCTTTGGGGTCACTTCAGCAGTTGGGATCAGAAGGACAAGTTTGCAAGGTGATTGGTGGAGCAGGTAGGAACAGGATTCACTCGGTGCAGGACGTGGGAATCGTGTTTCAGATGTTTGACGCCAACGACGACGGCAACATCCGTCTGCCAGAGTTTGAGGAGATCACAGAGGCGCTGCAGCAGAGGCTGAAGAGGGTCAGTGCCATGCAGCGCACTGGCGCCCACCTCCAACAGTGCGCTGTCTTTCTCCCTCCCTCGCTTCCATGTATACGAACTGTGGAACTTTGCAGACCTCCACCCCCCGTGGCCGGTCGCAAAGTCCCTCCAAATTGATGAATTCTGGGCTGGAAAGCCTAGCTGGGCAAGTCGTACGCTGTCAGGCAGTCTGACAGAATGTCGGCACTCTTGAGGCTGGTGAATGGTCGAAGGCTGTGATCTGATTTGGCTTCGTAGCTTACTTGATCTCATGCTTGGCCGCTTGCCACAGCCGCTGCTTGCTTGCAGAGAGGACAGCAGCCAGGGGCTGAAGAGCACCTTCTTTGGGCCGGACGGCAAGCGCCCCATGGGCTTCAAAGAATTTTCAGCCTTCATAGAAGGTGCATTTTCCCTGCCTCACTCCTGCCGAGTCTCATATTTGGGTACCCAGCCTTATCCATAGACGGGCATGATTGGCGTCTCCTGACCAATCATGGTTCCCTTCCATACAGCATTCTTGGTGTCCTTCCTGACCCTCTGTGAGCCCAATGCAGAAATCGCCAATGCTCAGCATCTCAATCAGACCTCAAACGGGTCCATTGCTTGGACAGGAATGCATGAGGAGCTGCTGCGTCTGGAGTTCGAGCACTACCTGGGCGACACTGAGGAGGAAATTACCGGCATCGATTTCGCCCATAGCATCCTCTCTGCAGTGGACCTTGCCACTATCGACACCTACCTGCACAGAGCCGCCTCCCTTCCGCCTGAGCTTGCCAATTTCCGGGTAGGCTGTGAGGTCCTCGTGTCTGTGTCTGGGGCATGGGGGGTAAGTTAAATGGCAGAACAGATTCGTGGTTTATCAATATGCATGTTTCCGCCGTTCATCCTTGAAAGAAGGCAGGTTTCACCCAGTTCCTATCCAGCATCCTGGTTGCAGGTGACGTACAAAGACTTCCGGCAGTTTGCCAGCCTTTACCAGCGCGTGCATGACCTGTCTGTGGCCCTAGACTTTTACCACAACATCAATGGAAAGCTGGAGCGATCCGACTTCAAGCGAGCTTGCAAGATCATCACCGGCTCTGAGATCAAGGACGACCTGGTCAACATTGTCTACGCGCTGTTTGATCTGAATGGCGACGGGAACTTGTCTTCCAGTGAGCTCATTGCTGTTCTCAGGAAGCGGGAAGGCAGCAGATCATACAAGCAATCTGATGAGGATGAAAAGATCAGCTTGTTCTCTTGCCTCTATGCTTGCGCTTTTGACAGATGAAGCAAGCTTGACTGGGTCTTGAAGTACGGTGATGCATCATGCTAAGTCGAAAAAGTGACATTAATAATCAGGCTTGATGTTTCTTAAAGGGCTAAGTTGTTGAGCCTGAGGCAATTGCCCGTTTTGTATTGCATTCTTTCTGGCGAGAGCTGGTGGCAACATTGCTTCAAGCATTGACGTCATGTGCCTAATTCTGTGGACCATAAGAGAATTTACAAATGACTTACAGTAGGTCTGTAAAGTATATAACAAAATTGATGTCATTGGCGCACATGATCCATCACTGTTGGAAGCGATGAGTTGGCAATTCTGTATCAATCTTCCAAAACCTCGTTCACGGAGAGACACAGCAAGCAAAAGACCGAATCACATCAAGAGCAGGTGTACAAGAGCATAGTGGATCTGCTTGACATATGGCAGTGAAATGGGCTTTCTATCCTCAGAAGCCGGGGAGTTCTTGAAGGTCAACAATGCCATTAGTGAAGGCGGCCAATTTTTGGAGCAGGGCAAGACGATTGCTCCTCACGCTCTCATCCTCGGCCATCACAAACACATTATCAAAAAAATTGGTCACGGGCTCCTCCAGCTTTACAGCTACCTGCAAGAATGCACTTTCCCTCGGCACCTGGTACCCCAAACATATACCTACTACTTGGTCAATTGTGTCACTTGCAAGCATGCATTACAATTTCAGCGGAAGCTGCGGAGAATCAGCAGAGAACGCGAGAAGGCAAAGAGAGCAGCTGACCTCGAGAAAATCCGGTATGCTCATGTCTGGCCTGATGTGAGATGCTGCAGCCTGAGCAGCAGCATGAAGGGCCTTCTCTTCCTCAGTCTCAAAAAGGTCCTTGTCCACAGCTTTTGACACGGCTTGGCCTTTCACGATGCGCACTGGGCGAGAGAGCAGAGTTATGACGCGCTGCAAATCACTCTGCTCCCTGCAATCAAGCTCAGCCTGCACACAGCAGAGACACCGTTCCCCCTTTTCCATCAGTTGCTCATGGCCATTATTGTAAATGAAGCCACAAGCAGGAGTTGTCTTGGCTTTTCTCGATTCCAGAGTCTGTGGAACAAAGATAAATTGCAGGAGCTGAGCTGAGCTGAGCTTTTGCTGCTCTACAATCAGTGAGCTCGTCTGCAGCCTTTTTTCGCTGTGATGATAATGATGCCACATCTGCCTCGATCTTTAAAATCTTTCATCCAACGAACAACTTGATTTGCCAGCAATGCTCATCCGTACATGACTCACAATTCGCTCTTCACCAACTCTTCCACTTGCATCACCTGGCACGAAGCAATTGCAGCAGGGTGTGTGGTTTCTGGAGTCACAAGAACCTTGCCTGCAGCTGCTTGGCCGTCTGGTGGGCCAGCAGCGGGTCGCCTGAGCGCTGGTTGAGCACGGCGCGGGCCACCTCCACCGAGATGCCGCCGTCCACCAGCAACTGCTCCAGGCGGCGCACCAGAAAATCGAATGCCGCCGTCTGGACCTCAGGCGTCACGTCGATGGGCTGCAGGTCTGCTGCGGCGGCAATAGCTCGCCGCACGTCCAGGGCCCTGCCATTCTCCAGCAGGATCTGCAGGAAGCGCCTGATGATGCAAAGGGAAATTTTCCCATACTCTATATCTGCCCACTATTTTCTGGGGCAGGGTTGGGGGTGAAATGTAAGTTAAAGTCAAGCTTTCATCCAAGCAAGGTCACCATGAACAGCAGCCAATGTGGGCAGCAGGACATAGACGTGTGGCAATGATAGTGGAAAGGTGTGCCGGCTTGGACGGAGGAGCATCACTTGCAGCAGGCCGTAGGCTGTGCGGCGCAGCCCGAAGGCGTCATTGGAGGCAGTCGGGGCGTGGCCAGCCGCAAACAGGCCCACTAGGCTGTCCAGCTTGTCTGCCAGGGAGCACAGGATGCCGGCAGGCGTGCTGGCCACCTTCTCACCCGCTTGTCTCGGCAGCACGCTCTCAAAAATGGCCTGCCAACAGCATCCTTCAAACCCATCGACTGTAAGGTCTTAAGGTTCCAAGACCACCCACCTCTGAATTGGATACAACCAACAAAGCGGACAATGAGAGGGCTGGGCAGAAAGCATCACGAGAAGATTTGTTGATTCTTGTGTGCTTGTTGTAGCACTTTCGAAGGATAGGGCAGTTAGGAGGGACGGTGTACCTCTGCGACTTGCGGCTTGACTCCCTGGGAAAGGGCATAGTGACGCCCCATGGTGCCCGCCAAGGCCGTCATCTCCATCACCATGGATGTGGCCAAGTCTGCTTTGCACAGACCTGCTGCCTGACCAGCATCCTCCATTGCATCTGCAATTCTGAGACCTCAGTGCTGCGTTTCATTCAGTGAGTCAGCATCACCATGTATCATGGTCTTTCCTAAAGATCCGGATCGGCAAGGGCTCACAGCTTCTGAATGCAGCATAAAGGGGTAGAATGAAAACAGACAATAGAAAGGAAGGAGTGACAAAATGTCGAGGTTGACACATCACGAACAGCGATCAGGACTGGTCCATTGGGGATCAAAATCTTGTTATATACATTGAAATCGAGGAGTTCTCACAGGAAAGGTGGGCAAATTCTAGGCTTGATTATCTGATGACAACACTGTAGCCCTACGTCCTATTGTCATCCCATCATATTCTGCCAAGCAGGAAGGCAATACTGATTACTTGAGCCTCTCACAAATACTTCAATCTGTGTCTCGCAGAGAAATCCGAGAGGGCAACGAGTGGGAGTATCTCCAACATGGAGCAGAAGGGGACTGTTGACAACAGCATATAGGTGGGGACACGGTGGAGATCTCACCCTGGAGGCCTGTCAAAGAGGCGACTTGTGGCACAAGGCGCTCCAGCCTTTCGGACTTTTGCAGCATGGACCCCAGGTCCACCTGGAAGGTGATGCTGCCCAAGGCCGGCTTGAAATCGGCCAGCTTCTTCTCCAGGTCGCTCTTGTAGAAGAAGAGGGCGTCCTGGAAGCGCGCCCGCAGGACTGCCTCATTGCCTGCAAGTGGGAAGGTTCGAAGTTGATTATTGAGAACGTCATGGCAGAGCACAAATGACCACTGTTTCCCATCCGGAGATATGAGCCTTTTCTGTAAAATTATTGCTCAGACCGCTCATGTGAAATATGGGATCAGAGAGATATCAGGCGTCTACAACTGCATCTTCGCCTGCCTGTTCCGTCATCAGCAAAAGACATCCCTCAAAAGAGCCAAAGCACCTCCTGTCTGAAATTTTCTCTTTAGATCCCTCGATTCCTAGATGATCCGTTCTGGCAATCATTCGTTTGACAGCGGAGAATGAAGAAGGGCCAGCAAGGCTGGTGAATATGTCACCAGCGATGACGGTCTGTTTATGGATGCTGCCGTTGGCCACCGTGATGAAGACTGGTAGCAATTTGTTTTCGGTGTTGTAGACTGGAAAGTAGCGCTGGTGCTTGCGCATCACCATCACCAGGACTTCCCTGCAGCTCGTTAAAATTGCAAATCAGTGCTTTGTCATTGCACACCCGGTGGACAGCTTTGCAACAGATCCAACCTTCTGCGCTGTCCACTGCATGTTGCATGCTGCATTTTCCAGCAGATAGGACCAGGATTCCCAGAAGTATCCCTCAAAAACAATATCTCAGCTTATCACACCCAAGAAAATTGCAGGATGCATGGTGTTTGATAGGACTTCCGCTGGGCAGGGGGGGCTCACTCCGGCAGGGCGAGGAACGAGGGGTCGAACTCGCCCAGCACCACAGCGGGAGCCTCCACCAGGTCGGTCACCTCGTTCAGCAGGTCGGAGCGGTTGGATTCCGGGATGGCGCCGCCCCTTGCGGCTGCAGCGGTCTGGGCCTGCTCCCAGATGCTCTGCCTCCTGTCCTCCCAGTCCACCACGATCCCAGCCTGCCTCATCTTATCCCTGCAAGACACCCACAGGATGATGAGGAGATCATCGACATTGCAGGTTGATAGAGCAGGGATGAGGAAAATAGCTGTGGGGGCAGGATGAAAAGAGGAGGAGCCTATGACCTGACTCGGGGACAAGAGCCTAGTGAGACATGCGACCTTAACACCCGATGTGAGACCTAGCAAGGACAAGTAAATCACAATCATGCAGCAGATCAGTCACAAAAGACATCCTTAGCTGCGAAAGGCAAAACGGTGTGCTCAACACAAGTTGGACAAGGAAAGATGACACACAGGTACTCATTTGCGGAGGCCACTTGGAGGGGGCCGTCACTCCTGAGGGCCCGGGAAGTAGCCCCAGCTTGTAGACTCCCAAAGGCAAAGGGCAGGACAGTGTTGCCGTGCAGGCCCAGCAGCCAGCGCACAGGCCTGGAGAAAGTGGCGCTGCTGTTCCAGCGCATTGACCTCTTGAAGGTCAGCCCGCTCACCAGACCCCCCAGCTCCTGTGTCAGCACCTGCATAATCCCCGCCACATTGCTTCCGCAATCACTATGGCAAAGCTGGTCGAGTCTGTATGCGGCTGCCCTGAGGCAAGCTTCTCGAATAGTGTGCAGGAGCGTTCATACTTTCCTTCCTGGAATGACTGACAAGGTGAGACCACCATACTGCTTGTCGCGATCTGCAAGACTGCCTTGGCAATACTGGCAGTCTGAGCTAGGCCCTCAAGGACTGGAGGTTCAATAGTCGAATTGCAAACCTCGCCCTGGGCATAATGTCCAGCATTCTAACGTTGAATCACTGAATGGACTTGGAAATTTTCCCCACTCAGGATTCGTTTCTGAATGAGAGACGAGCTCTGCTGGAGCCTGAAGCTCAAACCGACGGGATTTGATGGGCTGTCCTCATTCTGCTGAGCATTGCTGTGTATGTCAATGCGTCCAGTCAAATACAGTCACACAAACATCAGTCTGCCATAAAACGGCACAAGGCCTCCGTAGGCGCACCTGGGCAGCAGGCAGGCCTTGCTGGTGTTTCACTGCCCAGACGTACTCCACACCTTTGGCATCTGCCTCCCTGATCACGTCCTCAACTTGCACACCATTTTTCTTGCAGAACCCGGCCAGCGCCTTGGTGGCCTCCCCATCCGCCCCGAAAGCCACCTGCAGGCGGCCATGCAATGCTTTCTGGATGAGCAGTGACCTTTCATTTTGGCAAGTAGGTCAGGACCAAAGGCAATCTCAGGTTACCCAATATATGTTGGGGAACTTAATGACAGGATTGTGAGCTGACGAGCTTTGCTGCTAAGCTAGCCTAGGGCTCAATAACTGTCAAAGTCGCATATCACCATGCCCCAACTGAAAGATCAAGGACGCCAGGAACAAGGATGGAGCAAAATTGACACTGAAACCCTGGCTGACTCAGTGTCCTGAGAAAGACATCTTTGCCATGCTGTGATTGGGCAGGGGAGGTCTGACTGGCTTTTCAGTATCCAGACTTGCGCAGAAACATCATACCAATACATTGGCTGTCAAGTCACAGATTCAGCACTGGAGAGAGTTGATCGCCAGGGAGTGTCGCCGAGCCAATGTGCGGTAACATTCTCAGTGATCCGGGCAGAGAATGGATGGTGCACCTTGGCAGGCGGGCCCCTGAGTCTCTCATCTGTGTCCGGCTGCCTGCCAGCCACGGCAGCAGTACGCACCACCAGCCTTCTGGGTGTGCTGTCCACAGCTATGGGGCCATGCTTCAGCTTCAGCCGCTTCAGCAATGCTGGCATTTGCTGCCTGCATTTCAGAGCCTACTTTCATACAGAGAAGGGAAGGAAGGAGGGATCTTGAATGCGGTTGGGTTTGGGGGCGAGAAGACTCCGTCGCCCGACAGCACTTGCAGCACGAGCGTGTGTTTTCCTCGTTCAGGTTGGGACATGCTGCTCACTCTCAAAACCGTTTTAGTGACAGCACAGGGGATAGGCCTGCCTTGTCCATGCCAGTCGAAAGCAGTGGACTCCCAGAATTGCGGCCGCTGGGGCAGGCCATCAGCAGGCAAGGTATGTAATTTGGAAGAGCAAGGGATTAGCATTGACCTGAGCTGCTGCGTGGCATCTTGGACATCTGCGGGCGGCAGTTCCTCACACCCAATCTCCACCACCAGGTCCGCCTCTCCGCCCCCTCCGCTGGCCTGTGCATCTCCGTGCGGGAGCAGCTCCTTGGGAGTGGCAGCTCCCAGTGGATGGCCCAGCTCAGCCCGCCTTTCCAGCCACAGTTCTGCAGGAATGAATTTTCTGGTCAGTGTATGGAGGCTGGTAGCATAGCCTGGCAATCACCAATAACTTGAAAAGGATGGCTACTCTGTGTTCTGACTTCTTCTGCGCACTCAGTGACGAATGCTTCGACTCTATGGCATGTCCATTACATGTTCGCAAGCATTCTTGATCTGTTCAAATTTTTAGGTCGGTCAGCTGATGCTCCACAAATTTATCCAGGATAATCTGGCAGATCATTGGTGCAGTGCACTACAGACAAAAAGACTTGCTGCCTTGTGGGGATCCTGAACCAGCAAAATCACTGCAGGGGCTTGGAGGTTGTTTGGTGTGTCGACCTGTGACACGCCTGGCCAGCTTGCGCATGGTGGCAAAGCACTTTTGCCGCTGCGTGTAGCCGATGGCCCCCCTGGCGTCCAGCACATTGAAGCAATGGCTGAGCTTGAGGAGGTGCTGGTAACCCGGAATGGGCAGCCCCTTGGCCAACAGGTTGTTGGCCTCCTACACCGCAATTCCCATACTCTGCACCACTCTCTGATGGCTTTTCCAACTTGTTCATTAACCATGCAGCGCAGCATGAGTGCAGTCTATTCTCAATGATCTTGTATTCCAGCTTGACATGGTCCATGCTCAAATCAGTTGTATTTTCAGGCCTTTCAGGATCAGAAAGAGCATTGTCTCCAGCCTGATCCCCCCCGCAACACAAAGAAGGTTGAAGGATGCTGCATTGTCTGGGAGTGGCCCAATTTGTCCAAGCTAAGGCACCAAAAAAATCCTCGCTGGAAAAGTCAAACGAGGAAACATGAACTCCTACCTTCTCATACAGGGCATACAGCTGCCTGTAGACATCGATGTCCGCCTGCTCCAGGTTGAAGCAGCTCATCTCGTACTCCTGCTGCAGCAGAATCTCCCCATACCTCGACTGCTGGTTGTACTGGATGTCTTTGAAGTGCTCCACTCCCTGCAAGGAGATCCAGGTGCTTAAACGCATGATAAGCGACCTCAATGACATCTGCCCTTCTCCATTCTGAAGAGAGAAACATTACAGTCTGTATGGCATCTTCTACTTTTGCCAATGGAAAACGATCAAGCATTCTCTCGAGGAAATTTGTACTGTGGGTAAATGACATGGTCTGAGCGCGGCAACTGTGCATAATGTGATGAATCAGCCATGCCCTTACTCAGCAGTGTTTTAAAAGAGGGTAAAGGCAGACCTGCAAGACTGTGATGATGCGCTCCAAGCCATAGGTGATCTCTACACTTGGGATCTCCAGAGCCTGGCCCCCTGCTTGCTGGAAGTAGGTGAATTGCGTAATCTCCTGGCCTGCAGGACACTTGGCCGTTTTCAGCCCAAGTCCTTGCTCATCTATTCACAAGCTTCTGCCATGTCCCGAAAATTGAATCCCAGTGTTCTGAGCACAAGGGTGCAAATGCAGGGCAAGTACAGGTGATTGAGCGCACCGTCCATCCACACTTCCCATCCCAAACCCCATGCGCCCAGTGCAGGGTTCTCCCAATTGTCCTCCACAAACCGCACGTCGTGCTTTTGGGTGTCAATGCCCAGGGCCTTCAAGCTGCCCAGGTACAACTCCTGTGGGTTGCCTGGATCCGGCTTCAGTATCACCTGCAAATTCCACATGTCTTTGGGATGTGTTGAGATATGCAGCCTTGCAGGTATGCAATGCTTGAAGGTCTCAATGATGCCTCTCAGGGCATGAAATGGCTCCAGAAATAGCCGCTGTTCTGCAGTAGGTCACCTGAAGTTGTGTGTGTTGCTGCAAGCGATTGGGGTTCTCGCCGTATCTGCTGTCGTCTGGCCGCACTGATGGCTCAACGTAGCAAGTCCTCCATTCCTCGGGCCCTATCACCCTCAGAAAGGTGGCAGGATTCATGGTGCCTGCCCCAACCTGAGTCATACCACCAAAAATTTGCCGCCTCATCTCAAAATTCCTCCGCAAACATTTAGCTCGATCTGCTCCTTTCATGATGCTTCAGCTGTGTAATTAATGCACAGATATGATGAGCATTTTGCATTGAGATTGACATCAGATCTGTGCTGTTGTACAGAGCAGTCACCTCGGAGTTGTGTGGTTGCCACAAAGTGCAGCCCACCGAGCTCCAGTACTCCTGAAGCTGTACGATTGCTTCCTGAAAGGTGAGACTCATGCGAGCATCATTGCTGGAATGCTGGCTGCTACTTTGCTTCAAATCATCCTCTACTTTGAGGGCAAAAGCATGTGCACAGCGACTGGCTCTGCCATGTGCTAGACCAGCGGCCAAAATCCCTCCGACACGAGGACTTCGACGGCCAAAGTCTGTGCTAGAGGAAACTCTGTGAGCTGAAAGGCTTGCAGTGCACTTCAGACAGGCTCGAGCAAGGTTCTGGCCATGCATGCGTCCCAACATCATCATTGAGCGAAGCTCAATGGCTACACTCGCCCCGAACACATGAAACCATGTGCAGGAGTGGCACAAGCGTTCAAATTCGCAGGCAAGGTCGATCTTCTGAATGTAGAATGAGGGGGAAGGGTTGCTCAGATGAGGGCGGTGGGGAGGGGCGGGGAGGGTAAACTTCACCAATTGGTAAGGCACACAGGGTAGGGTCTCTAGAGGTCCGGAGAAAAGCAAGCCTGCCCCTGGTACTAGGATGATCAAAAGCAACCGACTGCCGTCAGTAAATTAACACCATTAATGTGCTGCGCTGCACGGAATTCCTAAGGTCGCACTGAGCCTGATGGGCCATAACTGGTGAGAGACAAATATCAAGTGCATTGAACCAGTAAGCAAAGCATCAAATTGGTCCAGCTATACTGCAGGAGGGTACTATTGGGTGCGGATCTGGTAGTCCCCTGATTTTGACACCTTCCGCACCCACTTGTCCACCTTGTAGGAGCTCTTCTCCCAGACCTTGAGGTACTGCACCCTCAATCCAGATGAGCTGAACATAGGCACCTGCACACAGACCATCAAGCTGACAACGTCAATGTGCAATTTGATCGCTGGGCAGCATTGACACGCTGCCAGCAAAGCTTGACAAAATTTATCCAGGTTGCAGATTCTTGCACTGCAAATACTCTGGATGACCCTACATTGGGAGGTCCATACCTCTATGAGGATGCACATTCCTTCTTCTACCAAGTGCCACGATTTGGGGAGTGGGATGGGGAGGGTTTGAATAAAGTAATGAGCGTAAAAATGCACGTCGGAATGTCGCACAAACACGCCTTTTCGCAATCACGTGCCCAAACGAATTTGTTCGTACACAAGCTCGAATGTCAAACGAGAGGAGCTCTTTCAATTTGAAAGCCGCACCTGGAAAGACATGGAGATGGGAGGTTTCCCCCAGGCCTTCTTTTCCCGTGTGGTGGCCAGCCGTTCTACGCCGGCGGACAGGGTGTGCTCCCACTGCCCATCAAACCGCTTGATCTTCCACACCAGCGCATGCTTCTTGGCATCATACTTGGCCTTGCCTGCACCAGCACTTCATGATTACTCTGTGCATGTGTCAGCAAGAGATCTGTCAATTCATTCTACCATTAAGTGGTGCCCTATTTGTTACTGTATGAGCACACCTATGCCTGCCTATCCTTGCCGTTGCTGCTCTGTCATGGAGAGAAGGCATCAGAACGGAAACCAAGGTCCCACCAGAGGAGCTCCCCTTCCACTAATCGGAAGACGGAGACCAACGCCCCCTCACCTTGGCTGGGGTGGATGTCGGCGCGAGCAGTGTTGTCGGGCATTGGGATGACGATGACCACGTTCAGGGCAAACAGCTTGTCGTTGAAGGCGCTCTTGACTGCCACCTTGACCTCCAGCCTCGTGCGCCCCAGCTCGTTGATCACAGGGATTACCTGAAAAATATCCCATCAGCGACTGCAAGGCCCAAACGAAGAGGCCCAAATTATATTCGATTTTTGTGTTGCTATTCTGCCTGGTGAATCAAGACCAGCTTTGCTGCACAAATAACACACCCATGACCCAGGAAATAGGCCAAGGTGACTGCAAGATTTGGTAAGATACCCGGAACGGCAGTGAGATGTTCTCGTCGCAGCGGTACTTCATGAGCTCAAACTCCCCGTCCGGCGGCACAAAGCTGACCACCTTCTCTGTGTTGTACCGCCCCAGATTGACGCACTGGTGGAAGGAGACGTCCTGCACACGAATCCTCTGAGGAGATATTTTGATCGTGCTGGTTGGCCTGTGCGGATGGAACGGAGAATGAAAGCTGCAAAACATGTGCTGGTGCGGCTGTGGGAATGAGCTGAAAAGTAAAGCTGCAAATATGCGTGCAGGATCTCACCTCCAGCTTTTCGTTGAGTCCCAGCTTCACGTCAGGCATGCCAGACAGGAACACCTTCATCACAATCTTGCCGTTGACGTCAGAGCGCAGGATCTGGCCCTTGCTGGACATCATGAGGTTGACCTCCTCCACGATGTCCAGGTAGATCTCGTTCTTCTTGTACTTGATGCTGTCCTTCCGCCACCCAACAGCTCCCGTCACCTGCGTAGATGCATTTGTGCGAATGACAATGTTCTGCAGCAGCTGAAACTGTACTGAAGAAGAGCACAAGGCCAGTCTGGGCAAGCTAGATTGGCAAAGTTGTTTGCTCCCAAAGCAAAGCTTCCAAGACGGCACAGTGACTTGATTGTTCGATCAGTACCTGGAGGGTGGAGCTCTGGGCTTCCTGCTCCCGTCTGAGCTTTGCGCCCTCTGTGATGAAGCCCTTCTGGAAAATGTACGTCTTCAGAATGGATGGCTCCACCACCTGCAACGGCAACATTCAGGCCTACATCCTAAACAGAGGGCTGTCATGGCTGGCAGGATACATGCCCATTTCACTCTCAGCCTGCAACAGTTTTCACATACAGTTCATGGCAAAGGGAGCAACGCAATGGATTGTCAGAATCCACTTCCAAGTCCCGCCACACACCCCTCAAGGCAACCTCACCTGAGGGTACCCGTAGTCCAGCGTCTCGTCCAGGAGCTCGTAGATCAGAACAAAATTGTTCTTTATGCTCTGCTCTGAGAACTCCCCTCCAAAGTATGATTTGAAGAGCGTCACAATCTGCACACCAAAATCCTGCTGGGCCACTTTGATCGATCACATGGAGCCTGAGCAGCGTGATTCTTTCTCACAGCATGGCCAGTCCACCTGCCCAGCTGCAAGTGTCTCCTACCGTTCTTACTGGCTCTTTTATCAATGTCTAAGCTCCCCAAGAACCTTATTTCTTGCTACCAAGAAACTACCGTCCTTCCAGCATCCAGCCTCAGCTTGCCGCTGGGATAATTTGTCTGGGACATCGGCAAGTCAGGACGTGCTGCATCTCCAATGCTGCCAGAGGCAAGGGGGCACACATCCAATCAGCAGGCACCCAAGAAGCTCACGCTATTCATGAAGTAGAAGGTGGACATGGCATTGGCGTTGTTCTTGGTCACTGCCAGGATGTAGACGTCGTTCTTCCGCATGTACAGGAAGGAGGTGGACCCCAGCAGCCTCACAGGGGCTGCGGCTGCCACGCTGTCCACCGCCCTGGAGTTGATGATGTGGGACCTGAACGCCCCAGCCAGGTTCTTCCTGCAGCGGCAACAGGGGACCCTCAGGCAAGCATGGTTGGCTGAGGCGCGTGCTTCGCCAGCTTCACTTGGTTTCTGCCCCAGCCCAAGAGCGAGTGGTAGCTGCAAATGAATATGATATGGTTTGCAAATCATATTTGCGTATGATTACGTATTACGTATGTTGTGTCCAGGATCATCCTGTGGCTTTGGTGCTGGCAACGAGCACTAAGCGATTGCTGACTTACTCGACATCGTCTCTGTAAGTCCTCTGTATGAGAACATCCCCCTTCAGATTCAGGAAGTAAATGGCAGAACAGGCCATTGAGGCCTCCTCTATTTGGAAACTCTCTAGGCTTACAAATCTACTTCATCAGCAGAGGTGTTCGGAAGTGTACAATCAGTGCTCATTGATGCTCATCGAACCCGCACGATATCTTCCAGAATGCCGTACTATTCGCTCCTTGTAGTTCATAAAGGTGCAAGAACCTGCTGCACGAGTGAGTCAGCAGACCCCTTCCCTGGCTACCCATGTCCGCTCGACTCTCAAAATCCAGGCCTCTTTAGCTTATCACGTGGCCATGGCGACCCAGCATGGCATTCCTTTCTCGATTCTCATTGCACGAACGGTATGGAGGACGTGTATGTCACCGTTGTGGGTGGGGGCGTGTGCGGAGTCCTTGCCGCTCAACGATTCGGCAAGGAGGGGCTATCCTACAAAATTATTGAGAAAGGGGATGACTACGGAGGTGTCTGGGCGTATAGAGCGAACGATTACAGTCACCTGCAGGTGGAGTTTCTGGACATGCAGACGACCGAGTTGTCACTGAGGGCCACTTCTGAAATCTCTTGTTAAAGCCTTCACATGAACTCGGATCGGAGCAGGGAAAGTATTGGGTGCAAACTTTGGTGGCCACAAGGGAGCATACACTGTCTTGCACTGTGCCTGAAACTCTTGTGAGCTTCGATCATATATTTCACACCATGTATGCCCTTCAAATTGCTGTGGCTTTCCTTGCTGCATTATGCTCATTGTATATACGGAAATGACTGCTGCTTGCAGGCGTATGCTGCACTCTATGCCTGGGACCTGACCTACCGCTTGGACGAGAATCCCTTCAAGAAGTGCCCGAGCTCCACTGTGCTGAGCACGCTGAGGAAGTATGCCACGGACTTCAAGCTGCGGGAACACACCCACTTTGGCTGCACAGTGACCACCATGAATGAGATGGATGGCAGGTGCCTTCTTTCAGCCGAGATTTGCATTGTCCGTCCAAAAAATGCAGTGATTCAATTTTACAATTTTGAGTCAAGAATCAGCATTTTGCCAAAAGAAATTTGAAATTGAGGAAATTTACTGCATCTCTTGTAGAAATTGGCATACAGAAGCCAGAACTGAGCGGCTACTGACAGACATGTAAAGGTGTAGCATAGCAATGTGGGGATGGCTACTGCATCACCAATGAAATCTAGATTGAACTTTTCTTTGTGCAGATATCTTGTCACCTATCAGGACACCAAGACTGGAAAACAGCACACAGTCTACTCAAAAGCAGTCTTCATCTGCTGTGGTATCCTTGGTAAGGTGTTTATTGAGAGGTATGTATATATCAACATGTAGGCAGCAGAACATCTCGCCTGATTGCTTGCTTCAGGTTTATCTGATCTCGTCAGAAAGGCAGACGTCTCTTAATCGTCGATGGAAAATGGTTGGTGAAAGCGCCAGCCGAGCGGTGGCAAAATGCAGGCAAGCAGCTGTCGGTGACTGACAGGAGCTTGCCGCACATTGAGGCATTCACTGGGCTGAAGATGTTTGCGGGCAAGCAGGAGGAGGCGCAGAACTACCTGCGGGAGGGCAAAGCCAAGGGGAAGGTGATCATTGGCAGGGAAGCTAGCGCTCAAAGTGGATATTTGTTTCACTAGCAATTTGCCCAAGCCAGATTATGTTGTCCTCAAACGGGGGCATCCATGACAATTTCCCCACGAAGATTTCTTATGTCATGTGAAGAAACTTGATTTGATTCTCTGCTCAATCTTGGAGGTGAGTGGAAACAGAGAGCTGAACGCACAATGAGGAACACCACTGTCATCACGGCACCTGGCAGGAGAATGTTTTGCTGGAATAAGAGGGAGGAAAAGCAGCTGGACATGGCATTCTCATCCCTGAGCTTTGAAAGCTCAATAGCAAATTATCAACAATGACAAGAAGTAATGGAAATGATCAGGGAGCCCCATAGATCCTCAAGCTGCCTCCTGTGTAAATGCTGTTGGCTTCAAACAGATTGCTATCTATGAGAGAATTTCAGGAGCCGCAGCAAGTGCTAATTCACATGCAGGACGTGGTGATTCTGGGGTCTGGGGCATTTGGGCTGGAAGCTATGGAGGCTGCACAAAGATCAGGGGCCAAGAGCATCACCCTGGTCACCAGAGACAGGGACAGGTCTGCTTGTCATTACACGAGAAATTATACTGCTGTTCCTGTCACAGATGAGTGCGTGAGGAATAGGAGTTACAGGCCCAAGGGAGGAAGTTTTAAATTTCCTCACGTTCTTAATTTTGACCTCCAAACATCGGACGCACATCTCCTTTGCTGCCTTTTTACTCCCCTGACACACCTTTGAGCCTTTTCCATGATCACAGTATCGCCAGCAGAAGATGGCTGTTGGATTGCCCATTCATTGACTCCCAATTGGCAATTGAGCACCAATTGCCACTCAGTTTGGTGTCCAGGAGGAGCCAGTCCCCTATAGCTCCCCTTTCTGACCCCTGATGACCAGTTGCCATGCCTGCGCAGGTGGATTGTGCCCTACTCGGAGCAGTTTCGCTTCATCGTGCTGTCTCACTGCCCCTTCCTGCCCAGGAGGGCCAGGTGCGCCCTCATGGAGTCCTGGCTGCGCTCCAGGTACACGGCCTGCGGCATGGAGCACATGGTACCCTCTGCCAGCACACCGCAGAACTTCACCGGCCAGTGCAACGATGCCTTTTTCCAGTACGCCAAGGAGGTGGGGATTCAATGCCTCTCCTGTAAGATGCCTGCTCTGGTGACGGGCCAATTTGTACAGCACTGGCGTTTTTGCATGATGTTGTCTTGCTGGACTGTTGTTCTTTTCCTCGTGTGCCGAGTATCCCAGCCGTTGATGACGCCCACCATCATACAGCCACTGCCCTCACTGCTGTGTCATATGCTCAGCAGCAGTGCAAAGTCTTGAAGGTGAGGCTGGAGCATCACGCTGGAAGCTTGGGCTTTTCATAATAAAGAATGCATCTACAACAACGAAGGTCACCAAAAGCTATGCAGAAACTTGAACACATGACCCACATGTTCAAGGCAATGCGCACACTAAGGACATGGGGAAAGCTCAGCAGGAAAATGCCCGCTTTGCTCTCACTGGCATACAGACAGGTATTCTAGAGCCAGTGTGAGTCGATAGGTGTCGCTGTGCAGGGCAAGGCCAAGTACATCATTGGAAAGGTGAAATCTTTCAAGGGCAAGAAGGTGGAGCTGGATTCCGGGGAGCAGCTGCATGCTGACATCCTCGTCACTGCCTGTACAGTCGCTACTGACCTTCTTTATAGTACAGTACTTGGGCAGCAAACCGAATGCGTGCTTATTTCTACGCTCTTAATGATATACATCAGCTCTTTGAAGGTCAGCAATTATCCCTCCTTATCAATCAGATTTCGAGGCTCAAGTATGCTGTGCAGTGGGGCACGAACTCCAGAAGCAGCCAGCCTTCATGAGCGAGCTGGGCGTAGGTATGACCTGCCCAATCCGTTCACAGCTCTCAACTGTAAGTATCAATTTGTCCTCACGTGGCCATCACAACTTGGAATTGTGCGGAGGCAAATTCTGTGGGACAGACATCTTCCTGCTCCCTGGCTAAGTCATTACAAGGCTTTCCGCAAAGGAATTAGAGTCGCAGTGTGTCTGGGGTGGGATGGTGGCGAAAGAAGGGGGGGGGGTAGACATGGGATAATGAACGGTCTGTGGCCGCTGGTGTGGAGGTTGTTGACATGCATCTGTATGCTGCAGGCTTCACGACAGACTTGCACAACTTCGCCTTTCTGGGCAAGAACCCATACCTGGGAGGGGCGAGTGACTGGGTGTGGTTCAATGTGCCCCACGGCCCCCAAAAGCAGATTGACAGCTTTGTCTCCGCCCAGTTGGCATGCACGTCAGGAAGGGAGGCGGTACGCTTCAATTCAATGAGCTTGGTTGAGCGACCAGGAGAAGCCTGATTCTTTCATAAGCAACGACTTGTGACATCTCTTATCTGACAGTGTCTTGTCCATCTCTGGGAGAGATCCATTTCTGTCAACAGCCACATGCAGTAATGCATTTACTTAGACTACAATTCTTGAAGTGTTGTGCCATGCAGGACAGGCAAAAAATTCACTGGCAAATTTAGGTGGGCAAAATAATGATTGGGGACAATACACTGGGAAAAGCCTCGCGAGCATTTTTGCCCTGGGCTGCTAAATTGATTTTCTTGCAATGCGTGCATAATTAGTTTCCAATTATTGTAATGCTATGCAGGAGGTTCGAGCAAACCTGTTGGAGACTCCATTTGTGGGCTGCAAGGGAGAGCCGCTCAACTTTGCTTTTCCTTCCGGAATGCATGTAAGCAATCTTTGCTTGGCGAGGCAAAGCCAGAAGTGTAGCTGCCGCAATGCATGCCACGCAATGCAATGCATTACCTTTCAAAAGAAATTCATGCTGGATGCAACCTCAGAAATTTGCAATCTTTCCACTTGCTCTTGTTCAAAAAGGTGCTGAGTCCATGATGAACGCTTGATAATCTGGTGAATGCTATTTTTCAGGAGAGGAGGGCGGCGTACTGGAGAACCCTGTCGGCGGGCCTTCCCTGGTACAGGAAGGCAGCGTTGGCTGTGCAGCTGTATTGCACAGAATGGCAGGTCTGGCTTTTGTGCGCTGGCATGTGCATCTACGAGAGCATCTCCCTGGGCGCTTGGTTGAGAAGTCCCCCTGCTGCAAAGAAGCAGACATAGACTGCCTTGCGCCCATGAACTCCTTACAAGCAGGTATATGCAAGAAAATGGGCCTGTCATTGAGAGGCTAGTGCTCTCTCATGATTAGCGATGAGACTGCTCCTGTTGAAGGCGTTAAACGTGATCAGTTTGGCCTGTTGCGACAGGGTGTTAATATCTGCTCTCCAGATCTATTGGACCTTGGCAGGTCTACTGTCCATGAACCTATCAGCTTCCTGAAGCACTTTGTACTCAAGCTGCTTATAATTTCACGCGATCTCGCCTCATTCCTACATCTTTGCAGACGGTGAGGGTGTGATGCGACAATACAGTACAAGGTTGAGCAGAGCTGTGCCCCTTCTCCGACTTTAGCGCCGCTAGCCACTTTACCTCTGCTCAAACATGATGAGGTACAGCTTGATCGCAGCTGCGAAACGAAAGCCAGAAATAGCACATGCAGAACACGAATGTGTCTGGTATCCAGGTTGCTAATACACAAGCTGGTCATCATATGTAGCATTTGCGAGCAGCTGCCCTCATCTCATCTCCTGCGAAGCTCATTAGGTCAAACGAGCTCATGAAGCTGCAGCAGGGGGTCTCCTGCATGTCACAGTAATGAAAATGCAATCTCTGCATCAATGGAGCTTGGCTCTGCAGAACTGCACCTTTGGAGCACTTGCACGTCGGAGAAGGTGCTCAACCCCGTCAGGCTTGCTCATCTCTCAGCAATGGCCTGGCCAAGCGTGCCGTGGCAGGCTACCTGCCGCTGTCAAAAAAGCCGAAGCTGAGCTATGTGGGCAGAAAGATTTGCCAACAGTGTGGCACGTCCACGTGTGGCTGCAACACACGGCAATTATCTCCCACAACAAGTAAGCTGAGTGACCTCTGTATGCATGCACGCTTAACTGGGCGTTTGCTCCCTGCCATTGTGAGAAGCTTATGGAATTCATCTATATTTGACAGTGAAACCAAGGTCATGCAGAGTGGTTCTTTTGTTGGCTATATGATGTCGTCTGTGATAATCGATGACCCCTGTATGTATTGCTGCAGCTTGGGCAGCAGATGGAATGGCCTCTCTCGATTCTTGGTCGATGCCAAGGGAGCGCTTGCAGGCTCCTTCGATCAGCAAGAATGACGAGTTCTTCACCAAGCAGAACATCGAATTTGTGTGGGGCACCCAAGGCCTTGACGTTGCTGAGCTCAACAACATATTCACCTTGGTAATCCCATCAAGCTGCTCCTTTCCAGTGATTTTGAGTGGACCATGCCAATCCCATAAAGCTGCTCGTCCCCCGGCACAGTGATTATGAGGGGGCCATCCATACCCACATCAGTTGAAAGGCGGTATGAGGGGAAAACAGCAAATGTGCTCTTCGTTCAGGCTTGTTGTAGAAGATGCTGATGCTGATGTGGGGAAAGCGATGCCATCTGCCATAGGTTTTGACAGATGCATATTTGCATGCAGGTGGGCTTTCCATCCAGAAACTTGGAGAAGCTGCAGATTGCGCTGAACAACACGCACAAAATACTCTGGGTGCGCAGCACCAAGAAGTCCCGGTGGGCCCAGGAGGGACAAATGCTGGGTTTTGCTCGTGCGTCCAGCGACAAGGCCCTCACAGCAACCATCTGGGATGTTTCGGTAAGCTGCTCTTTAAGAAAGTGCCTTATGAAAGATGACAGTTGTTTTCATGTCACGAAGCATGTGTGTTAAATGAGCAGAACAGTGCACTTGTCCAGGAAAGGCAACCTTTCCAGCTTCGAACGACGGATCTTGGAGCTTCTACACAAGGCAATCCTGTTGTACACCTGCTCATGTAAATTTGGAATTGAAAGCTGAGATGTGTCAGCACCTGTCCTCCTGTATGGACTGTCAACTTGAAGACCATTACTTAAATAAACATGAGACCTGGGAAAGATTCTGAATATATGTCCTGACTGCTGAGGAGGTCGTGTGCCTCCTACACATACATGTGTCATGTACGTGGGGTTGTCTATGGACACCAGACAAACCAAGGCAATGTTTTGTAGGTGCATCCAGCTTGGCAGAGGGGCGGCCTTGGCCGGGGACTCCTGGAGCGGCTGTTGGCTTCACTCATCGAGGATGATATCACGACCATCTGCCTCTATGCTGAGCCAGGGGTTGTGAGCCTTTATGAAAGGCTGGGCTTCCAGAAAGACCCTGGCGGGATCAAGGGCATGGCATTCCAGAGGAAGAGCACCGAAGGGAAAGTGTTGGTGGCAGCTTCAGCTTGATTGCATCTGCTGATTAAGTGCAATTTTGTACTTTTTGTACATTGTCGTAAAGCAATTTTGTGTACAGATTGACAGTAGATCAGAAGTGTGTGCTCGGAGAAGCTTGATAGGGTAAGTGGCAGATGGACGTGACTGATTGTCTATTCTTTTTAAAGCTTCGATCAATTAGAAGGGACTGAACACAGAGGTGACAACAGTGAGGCTGTAAAATTTTGTAGCAGGCTTGATTTCAAAGCTTGATTACAGAGACAACGTCATTTGCTGTCATGATGTGGCAAACAGGAGAGGACAATTGATCTGTCTCTTCCTGATCAAACCAAACTCTCCTCCAGTCAATGATGATAGATTGGAGCTCAAAAGTTGGCACTCAGGTGCAATTGTCAGGAATTGGACGCCCAACAAAGGCATCAGAGCCCGTGAGGAAATTCACACCTCCAGAATCGCTCCACCTGTTGACCTGCAGAAAATGGAATGTTTGTAAACACAGAGTGAAGGATAGGAAAGCCATAATGCCACTCTCGTTTGTTCTCTAGTAGATATCGTCCCTGATTTTATCTGAGCCACAAAAATGCTGTTGGAGGAGGTGAGATTATATTCTACAGTACAATTGCTTTGCAGGAACGGGCCATGGTCCCTCCTCAGCGTGACAGCTTCGGGATTCACTCTTCTCCCGCTTGAGAGAACCACCATGATAGATAGAGCTATTTGCAATTGTGGTTCTCAAAAGCAGAGCAGAACTGGAGAGGTGACCAGGGAGACCTCTCTGACCAGAAAGCGAGCAAATCACCTTGTTCCGGGACGCAAATACACGCCATGAGTGGGGGCCAATCAGCTTCATCAGTCGGGCCGTGGCTTCTTTGTCACCCTCCCTCTCGGCCCTCATCACAGCCATCTCAATAAGCTCCAGGCCAGGCTTGTGCCCCAGCACTTGCATGGCCTCCAGGGTGTCCTCGGCCCCTTGCACATTGCGCAGCACGATGTGGCAGTACACGATCATGGACAGCAGTTTCCCGTTGAGCAGCAGCTGCTTCTCCTCCATCTCCCGCAAGATCTGCCAACGCTTCAAGGCTTCAGTGTTCCCACCATACTGAGGAATCGTTGTTTGTTGGAAATTCGAGGGGTAGATTTACAATCGACTCTTGTGAGCCCCTTCAGGCATGTTTGGGACATAACGTATTAGGGCATCATCCTCAGAATTTTGGTGCGCTTGACCAAGAACAAGGGCACAAGCCTGTCCAAGGCAGTCAAGGAGAAGAAGGGCTTGTTGGCTTGGGTGGTGAAAGAGCATGTTGCTGGCGCTCAATCGTTTCCGAGCTCAAAGCAGGTGGCTGCCGGACAATCTCCGGCGTCACCCTACAATGGCAATCACAAAGAGGAGTAGGACGGAGGACGCATTGGAATGGCCCCAGGAGAAGGCAATGGTGGAAGAGAGAAACAGCTCACCATTGGCACAGATTCCAGCATGTCGTTTCGGATGCACCCGTAGAGGACTGCTGCATAGGTGTCTGTGGTTGGCTGCAGCTGCAGCTCTGCGAAGGAGTCGAACATCTCGAAAGCCAGGCTGCAGCAACTGGCCTGGCCTGCCGCCGCCAGCACGCAATCTGTCATGGCCGAAGTCACCAGCTTGCCCTACAGTGGTGTCAGATTTGATCTAGAGAGGAAATCGTTTCAGAAGACGCTCATTGCTGCCCATCCATGCAGCACAGCCCACCCAAAGGGCATCTGTACTCTGTTTCGTTTCTTCTTGTCTTCTTTTCAACGACTGCCTTTGCTGCCGCAATCTTGCCTGATTCCATTAATCATGTTGTCAATTGCTTTCATTCGGTTCAATGGTATTCACAACCATGTTTCTCCACACACTGTGGATTACCCTCCCACTGTGCGCAACTTGCCAGACAAATCGTGTTATCACTTTGTGCATATCAAAGTAGATTATGAATTTGAAGAGGCTTCAAAACAAGGACTTGGCCTGGGTGAATGTGCTCGTGCAGAATAGGCTGTTGGGAGTAAAGACTTGAATACCAACAGACAGGGCTGGGCTAATGGCCAATATGTTGAAGGTAGCTTGCCTGTGACAGCCGCTCCTCCATGATTTTGTGGGCCTGCTCAATTCGGAGCCGATCTCCGGCCAGATTGTCTACCAGGGGCTGCAAGCCTTGGTACCAGGAAAGTGGAGCGTCAGGGTAGGACTGCTGCATTTCCGCCAAAATGTCGAACGCTTGCCTGAGGTGAGCAGGGGATGGAACATTCTGTCAGTGCCAATACTTACTCCTGTGTGATATTGCTCTAAAGTTAATTTCAGCTTTTGATTGCAGGTTTCCTCCCGGCATGCAGGGTAACGGTTTTCGCAGCATCAGTCCTTTCACTAGGGTATCAGCAGCTTGAGGAGTTCACTGTCTCAGATTCTGCCTTCTCTTGCTTTCTCATGCAATGCAAATGGCGTTACCAGGCGCTTCCATTGAATGCAGACTACGCATCTTTAGCCTACAATAGCGTTGGTGGGGCAGATGCGCTTTGCAGCTGATGATTAAAAGAAGGAAAGAAGGAGAGGAAACCCACTCAAGTTCTGAAACATTGGCAAGGGCATGCATGTAAGCCTGGTAAGAAACCAAATCAGGCTTCCTGGCCCTCCAGTGCCTCATCGAACTTAAGCCTGCAATCCCACATCCTGTCAAAATTTGGCCGGCTGGCAAGGCCCTCTTTTAACAAGCAGAACATCCCAACAGGTATTGAAGCTTCCCACGTCCCACCCCTCAACAAAGGCCCCTCCTGCAGCGAACGCCCTACAGCCTCGTACTCACCTGCTCTTCGAGCCAGCATGGCCTGCAGGAGCTGCCAGGCTTTGTTCGCCAGCTGCTTGTTGCATCTGGAGCAGGCGAAGCTCAGCAGGCTGAGGCACTGCCCCTCGTCCAGCAATAGATCCTTCACGCCGTCTTGCAGTAACTTCAAAGCCTGGATGGTCGCCTCCAGGTTGTCACTCTCCACGGCTCCTTGCATCACTTCCTGTGCAGGAGGCGCAAGGCTCACAACTGTCCCGCTGGCTTCAGGAGAACTCTATATTGCTCGCATGAGTGAACACGCTATAGCACCATGTACATGCTATCACAATAAAATTGGGTATTGCCACTAAGCAAGAGTTTCAGGGCGAAAGAGGGACAGAGCCTCATGTCCACAAGGTAGTTTAAGACCGCTCAAGCACGGGAATCTTCTGGCAAAAATCCCTAGTCGGTCATTTTCTCCTACCAAAGCAAATCCGATTCATCCCAAGGCAGGGGAACGATGGATCAATCTGTTGCAAATATCTCAAAGGAGCTCTATTGCACCTGGATGGCAGCAGGAAGGAGGTTGGTGCTGTCTAGCCCGGCATGCTGACATTCGGTGAGGAGGGCCAGGGCACTGTTGTGGTCTCTACTACTGGAGGCAGACAGAGCGACAGCGCACAAGGCTTCCACCAATTTGCCTCTTTCCTCAGCCTCCTCTCCCCGCAGAGCTGACCAGTCCAACCCTTTTATCAAGCTGCACCACCCTTCAGCCCGTGAGGAGCGAGAAGAAGAGGATTGGGGAGCAAACAAGACTGAAAATGCAGTGCATGGTATGAGAGCAACCAGAGAAGGGAGCTGGGGTCGAGGGTAAGGTGATCACATGTCAATCACGTGAGGATTGACTGGCAGCATTGCCCATTCCTCGAACGTGGCTGAACAAAGCACCCCTGGGCAAAATCAATGGTGACCTGAATGTCTGTTAAATCAGCAGGCAGAGCAACATTCAGTGGGATTTACGATGCAGCCAGCTTTCAAGGCATTTCTGGGATGGTCAAGCAGAGCAGGAAGGACCTGAGGGCTGCTTCCGTGTCATGCAGGCGGGCAATACTTTCAAAGCTGATGGCCAGATGCTTCCATGTCAGCACATCGCCTTGCTCCTGCACGAGCCATACTTCGCAATTTTGGACCATTTGTATATGACAATCAGCGTCTTCATTTAGGATGCTGGGCCACTAAAAATACATGATCCCTCCTCAGCTCAGACTAATGCTCTGGAAGGTGGCGAGCTCAACACCTTGATTCTGCGCAAAAGTGCAAGCACGTCTGAAGATGTCCCACCCTTCCTTCCAGCCATTTCCAGCGCGCATCTGTACATGTCTGAGGTAGGAATGATGCCAAAGTCAAGGCTCAGCGTCTGGAAGAAGTCCGTTGCACTGAAATCACTGCCAGTAAGCTCCGACCTGATTGACAGTGAATGTGCTCAAACATGTATTGGAGTAGATGGTTTGCTGTCAAGTGCAAGTAGATGGTTTGCTGTCAAACGCTCAGAGGAGAGCCAGAAGCTTTTGACTAGGTTCAGAAACAAGAGAAAAGAAAACCATGCCAGACCCACCTAGCAACAGCCGTGAGGTAGCTCACTATCGTCCGCTCTGATGGCCCGATTGAGCCTTTCTCTTCCCATTCACTCAGGGTGCGGTCCACTTGCTGCACCAATTCTCCTGCAACAAAAAAGGCTGTGAAATGGTATCAAAATAGCAAATTCAGGTAGTGTCGATTACACAAAGTAATTTTCTGGGCAAGATCGAGGCTGTCTTCTTCTTCTGCTTGCTCTCCAAGCTGTGAAAAGGCGCACCAGCTTGTTCTGGGGTGCTTGCCAGCGCTTCTATCATTTCCAACAGCTCTCCGTCAGTCTGTGGTATCGGCCAGCTGCTGGGGTCAGAGCGCGACGGAGGAGTTGCAGGCAAGCAGTCATGGCTGCCTGCCCCCTGTGAGAATCAGCTAGCTATAAAAACATGTGATCGCCTTTTCTTGACGCAGTGGCTGACCATTGAAGCACTGGCTACCATGTTTTGCGCTGTAATCACCGACTCGAACAGCAATGACGGGTGCATACCTGAGCCTCGCGTGGCTGATCACTTCTGAATCTGACTGGAGCAGCCTCAAACATCCATTCCTCAGTTCGCTGTGAAATTAGCACATTCCTGTCTTCAGATTTCTCCAGCCCATTCTCCAAAACTTCATTAGCAAATTTAGGACCTTCTGAGTGGTGGACAAAGTCTCTTAGACAGATAAGAGCACTCCACTTGGGTTCAACTGGCACTAGTGTACTCGGAGGCACGGCCGTCAGCACTCTGTACAAGGTCGAGCTTCGCTGGGCCGTCCTACTGAGCGAGGACCACATCCTCCGATTCGACCGAGAGAACGCCTTTATATGTATTGTCCGAGGCGTTGCAATCCCTGACCGCATGCAGAAATGCTGTAAGCGGATATTGGACTGGGAGGTCGGCAACTGAGCCATTCACAGGGCATTGCTCTCAAACAAATCCACCACAAAGCGATTCTCTGCATTACTGTCAATTCCACCCCTAATGTTTCCCAAACATTCCTGGAACCCAGTGTCCCCAAAATGAGGCTTCCTCAATCCCACTATCAGTACACCATTTGCAAGGATATCTGCATATTTGCCAGACAAACGCCAAGGTACAGCCTCTTGCTGCGCTCAAGCACTGGCATGCTTCCACTGAATGATCTTCTCCAGGTCAGCGTCACTGACAGAGTACTTCCCCAGGATCTCCTGCAGAGCAATCCACAGTTACAGCCAGAAAGCCCCCCAATTCTCTCATCAGCTGCTGCACTCATGTGTCGATCACTCGTCCAGAATGTTCCAATTCCTGGGACTGGGAGAGAGCAACCCTCTCTCTATTATTGCCGGCTCCTCATCCTCTGGATGTATCTTGGCGTTGAGTGAATGAACAAAGACCGGCTAGGGGGAGGGCCCAAGGATGATTGAAATTTGCAATTCAAGGCCACATACAAATATGGGCATTGCAGATGATCTTGCCTGATTGTGTGGAAGTGCATGGTGGATGCATGTGAAAGATTCATGAGTACATGCATCATCATTGGATGAACACCATGCTAGGGGTCAGTGGCAACATGTATATGCCCTTCTGCCCTGCAAGCTCAGCCCCTGAAGATGTATTGACGGCTTTATCGATTTTAATGTCATCTGACTCTACACCCCCGGCAGATTCATGGCAATTGCTGCATTTGGCCTAGGTTGGTGAAAATTATGCAAGAAACAGACGTAGTGTCTGAGTAGTAAAGAGCAGAACGCCTCACCTTCAGAGCAGCCAATTCCACGCTTTTGCTGCTTTCTGCCTCATGGACATCCACTGCATCAGCAGATGCCTTGACTTTGTTGAGGAGCTGACGCAGCAAGCGCTCATCCTCCTTCCTGTACACAGCAGACTCCTGCTGAGGCTTGTATGTGGCATTTCTGTCTCTCTTGATATCAGAGTTGACATCCTCCAGCTTGAGTATTCCAGGTGGTGAGCAATATTGAGGAAGGACAGGGCAATATGGTAGACTAATGCACCTGAATCGAACACTCTCTTCTCCACGACCTTTCTCCTCGATGGTAGTGTAGCTCAGCTGCAGCCAAAAGCAAAGGATCATTTATCAGCCTTGCAAGCCGATGGTGGTACAAACAAACACAAAAATTCGCCCAGGCAGTACTAGGGATGCTGAATATCATTATCATGACTGCTCCTCTCAACGAGAACATACACGGCGTGAATTAAGGTTGCTTTTCTCGGTATACCTTTTGCAGTGTCAAGCATGCACGCAGGTTGGCCGCTTCCAGTTGGCTCCTGCTTGCTTGCACTAGCCGCAGAACGGAGCGAGACCGCGTCATGTCTGATATTTCGGTGTTTTGAAATGTTTTGGCACTTGATGAAATTTTCAACCTGCTAGGGGTGGGGCTGTGATGCACCTGCTGCAGGCTGGCTGGGAAATCGACATGTGCTGATCACAAGGAGATTGCATTGAATTACCAACTCAAGCGTTCAGAATCTTTGCCCTCCTTCTCTGAAGGCTTTCTTGTTTCATACCAACCTGAACCACTGCAGACATATTGCGCTGAGAACACTCGAAAGCACTTCTTTCACCAACTATGCCTGAAATTTAGCAATGGTGGTTCCCACTCTCAGCACACACAATGACCCATCAAGCAATGCAGCTTGGGTTGCTGAAGTCAAACCCTATAGAATCTCCTAAACTCCCCAATCACAAGCAAATACAGCTGGCCCAATCCCAGCAGGTGGCAGAGGATGTCCCAGGCCACCTTCAGGCCATTTGCCTGCCAAGCTCTCCGTCCTATGTGGTTCCTGAGCTGTTGGTGATTTCTCTGGTGATGGGATCACGCTCTAGACCCAAGTGAGAGTCGTAGTCCGGATCTCGCTCTCTTGCATCTCTCCGCCGTTCCTTGTCAATCTGTAAACGCACACCCGAGTCACAACTCGAACACATGGCCCCACTTCTGGCAATTTGGGTATGCGCTGGCGCAGCAGCCGCAACTGATACCAGCACGGTACAGTAGCACCCAGGCCTGAAACAAATAGACTGCACCTGGATCTCTTCAAAGCTCTTGCTGTTCTCTGCAGAATGCACCGCTGCCAGAGCGGCGTAGTTGTTGGCTGACTGCAGTATGAAGCTGGCCTCGTCCTCATCGAGCTCCCTCAAGAACTTTGCAGGGTTCCCGGCCCACACCTGGCCTGTGGGGACCACCTTTTTCGGCGTGAGCACCGAGCCAGCCGCCAGAATGCTGCCTTTCTCGACCTGCCGTGACGATAAACCTTCAGCCCCTGAATCTTGCAACCTGACCCTCTCCTTGGGTGACAGCCAAGTGATCAAGCCTGGCATTGCATGTTCAGAATGCAAGATCTATGTCACAGGCTGTACAGTGCATGTGCTTGCTCATCATGTGCGGAGAATCTGAGAGGCGCTTGCCTTGGAGCCATCAAGCACGGTGGCACCCATGCCCACCAGTGAGCCATCCTCAATGGTTGCAGCATGGACCGTGGCACCGTGCCCTGCACGCCAAATTCTGCTTGCTCCTCCCTGTCTTCAAAAGGACTTTGTGGACTGTGCATTGTCATTGCCTGTGAACCAGCGTGTTCCCAGTGAGACACATTTCAGCGGACATGAGCTTGACCACTTCAAAGAAGAGCGATTGCTCACCTATCGTGACATTGTTCCCTATGATGGTCGGCAGCGAAGTGCCGGCTGCATTGTTCTTGGCCACATGTACAATCACCCCATCCTGGATGTTGGTGTTCTCCCCAATGCGAATTTCGTTCACATCCCCTGCAGAACTCTGTCTTTGAGCTCATGGAATCTTTGGAAGGGAGGCCAGGGGGTCCACAGGTGCTCTAGCTCTGTTGAAGGTCCCTCCCAAACCCTCCCATCTCCCCTTATTGCTGCAAAGCACCAGGAAAAGCACTGCTCGCTGATAGAACAGCCGGACCAGGCAAATGTAGCTGCAATCATTCTGTAATCAAGCCATCGTTTGGCTGCTGAGCATGGTATGCTAAGAGGGTCTCACCTCTCAGAACGGCGTTGTACCATACAGAAGACCCTCTGCCCAGCGATACCTTCCCTATTAATGAGGCACTGGGTGCCACAAATCCTCCTTGGCCTAAGCTGGGCCGGCTGGACTCGAATGCTTGAACAGTCTGGTGTTTGGATACTGCAAGACAACAGCAAATCACCTTCCTGCCAGCACTTGAGACAGTTGCTGCCAGAATCGTAGATGCGTCCTCGGTGATTTGGCGGTCCTCGGCAAGATTATAATGATGGTAATAATACCATTTCTGCGAACATATGGTCTCCATCCTTACCTAGTTCACGACCGGATCCTTGCAACAGTGCACCAAAACCTTCGATGGCCTGCCCAGCTTGTCGAAACAATGTTCCGATTGTTTTCAGGGCCATTTTCTGAGCATAGACTGGCCTCCAGATCCCGCGAGGCTGATGCACTGGTAGATCGTAGGGCAAAGACACCTTGGTGAGCCGGTGGGGTTGGATCCTACCCCCACCCGTCTTGCTCCCCGCCGCTTTGCTCTCCTGGTTCTGACTGCTCTCCTGTTAGATAGCCTCCACCTCCAGA
Source organism: Chloroidium sp. JM (assembly GCA_004335615.1). Lineage (NCBI taxonomy): Eukaryota > Viridiplantae > Chlorophyta > Trebouxiophyceae > Watanabeales > Watanabeaceae > Chloroidium > Chloroidium sp. JM. The sequence goes on from QAXI01000425.1 coordinate 859,775, forward strand.
CCAGCCTTTTGCATTGATGCTCTGTTCCCAAACTGAATTTAGACCTTCTGTTTGACACCACATTGCTCTTTTTCTCGCCCCTCGCTGCCTCTACTGCAGGACGAGTGAACCACCCATGCCCTATGGTCGTGGCAACTGCTGGCTGTCGTTTCTGTTTTGTCTGGCGTCTATCCTTGTTACCATTGCCACTCAACGCTCAAGGATCACTTGCCGTTTTCAGCAATGGAATACGTCCACAGCACACTCAATAAGACACTCGAGCAAAAACAACACGTGTATTTACTGGTCGCTCAAGACACGATTCATTCCCCTGTTGACTCCGAGGGTCCGCAGGCGGAGGGCTTGAAGCTTGATGAAGCCAGCGGCATCCTTCTGGTCGTACAGGCCGCCGTCATCCTCGAAGGAGGCGATCTTCTCGTCATACAGGCTGTAGGGAGACTTCCGGCCAACCACGCTGACATTCCCCTGCATCATTGCTTGACTTTATGCAGCACCTCTTGAGGGGGGGTGCGATGGCAAGTGAAAGCAATCCACAAGCAACTCCCCCCAATCCCACCGGCAGTCAAACATGGCCCTTCCTGCGTGCTGTTGGCATGCAGTCCCAACTGCTGCTGATGCAAAGTCCTCACCTTGTAGAGCTTCAACCGCACAGTCCCTGTGTTGTACTGCTGGGTCTCGTCGATCGCGGCCTGCAGGGCCCTGCGCTCGGGGCTGAACCAGAGGCCGTTGTACACCAGCTCAGCATACCTGCAGGTCAAATTTGTGTGTATAAGCCGTGTAACGAATGCTCCGCACAGAAGGCGCAACCAGACCTGAGCTGGTACTGTGCGGTCGGCCTACAGGAGAGGGTCACTGCTGATGTGTGCAAGCTTGAATCAAGCGGAAAGTTCAGCGGGCGCGCAGAGGAGCCAAGGGCGTGCAGTACAGCCGTGTGTGTGTCATGCAGAACAGAAGTGGCTTATGGTGCAAAGACAGCCATGGTAGGTGTGCTGACTTGGGCATGAGCTCATCCTTGAGGTGGCCCTCCCCGCGATCCAAGGTGATGCTCTCTAGTGCTCGGCGTGCAGTCAGCAGGATGGTGCCCCCCGGGGTCTCGTACACTCCCCTGGACTTCATGCCCACAAAGCGGGACTCTACAATATCGATGCGACCGATGCCGTTGGCTCCAGCCACCTGCCATCACACATGACATACCTGAGAAGCAATGGGGTTGCCGATAGTTGCTGCAATGAGAAGATTTGTGCAGCTACCAATTGCATCGGTTTCTCATCCCAGAGGATCATGGACCCTGGACTTCACGACATTTGCTTGGTCCTGATTGCTTGGTGCCACCGCTCATGGGTGCTGCAGTCAGTTCTAGTGCATGAACAAAGCGCCAGGCACTTTTAGTCAAGCTTTTTTGAGGCAAAGACAGAAAAGTTTGAACAGATCTACTTGAGAGGTGTAACACGCGAGTCTGGAAGCCAAGAGCAGCTGACTCACCTTGTTGAGCTGTGCCAGCAGGGTTGCCGGTGAGAGCATGACGCCATCGATTGCGACCGGGTCCCCCTTCTCGAAATCGATCTCGATGTAGGAGGGCTTGTCTGGGGCTTGCTCTGGCGAGACTGACCTGGTGAACATGTCCTCGCTGGGCTCCACCCAGGGGTCTTCCAGAGCGTTCCTGCACATGGAAAGGGTTTGGAATACCTGAAATAGCAACGACCATGGCCAGATTCTGCAACATAATTGCTTGTGACTGGAGGGTGATGCACGGCACTTATTGCATTATCCTTCGACCTCCAAGCAGCTGTTCAGTCATCACCTGCAATTCCCCGCAAGTGTCAAGTACCAATCCTCCCCATGCACAGCCTGATGACAAGTGGTTATATCGACGGCAGATTCATCAAATCCAAATGTGAGCCCAAGCATGACAGAGGCCAGGTTGTACCCTTCATACGAGATGTGCAGTAGGTTGGCGTCCATGGAAAACGGTGGCTCTCCTCGTTTGCTTGAGGGCACCTCAATCCCTCGCGATTCGGCGTACTTGATGAGCGTGCTCCTGGATGTGAGGTCCCATTCCCTCCAGGGGGAGATGACCTTGATATCAGGCTTCAAGCCATAGTAGCTGCACACATTATCTCATCAGGTAGTCTGTCTTACAGCTTGGTAAAAGACACCACTATTCTAAGCAATGCACAGTCTTGCCACCCCCCGATCACCAGCACTTGAAGGCTGCCTGCGCAAGGCTAGACCATGTTTACAGAAGCGTCCCTTCTGCAGCTCATTCTTGTTCCTCACATGTCCACTTCCAGGCAGCCCGTTGAGCAAGCGCCTGAAACTGATTTCCAGGCTTGGCATTAGTCACAAAGCCAGTAGGTGGTACGCAAGAGAAACGCTTACCCAAGCTCAAATCGGACTTGGTCGTTCCCCTTGCCAGTGGCGCCGTGGGACACAGCATCTGCCCCTGTCTCGTATGCAATCTCTATCTGGCGCTTAGCTATGAGCGGCCTTGCTATGGAGGTTCCCAGCAGGTAGACGCCTTCATAGAGCGAGTTTGCCCTGCGCAGTAAGGGCTTTTCATTAGTAAAATTTCTGATCAGTGAAATTTGTGTGGATTCTGTGAAAGAAATGAAGCAGGAGAGTGAGACTGATGCACTGATGGCCAGCACAGGATCGATGCCCTGTCAAATATGGACCAAGCTTTGAATCAGCAGCTCGAGAGGTGCAGTGCAGCAGAGCATCCCCCTCATCCACCCGTGCTGTCTGCCTGGGATTGCCAATGACAAAGCCAGACAGGCGCTTCTTCGGGTGTACAGGAGAAATGAATTACATTCACTGTACGTATATCAAATTACAGCCAACACTGTACCTGAACATCGGAAAGACATAGTCCTTGACAAACTCTTCCCTCAGATCATCGATGAAGATCTCCTTGACCCCCATCTTCTCTGCCTTGCCTCTCACCGGCGCCAGCTCCTCACCCTGTTACAACGGCAAAGCTCTGTAGCCTCAGTCTGGAAAGATTGTCAACCCGAGCAAAGATCCGCAGCTGGGATGCTGGCTGCTGGCACTGGGCCGATGGCTGGGAGATTCACCTGACCAAGATCAGCCGTGAATGTGACGACTTCACAATTGTACGTCTCCTGGAGCCACGTCAGGATGACGGAGGTGTCAAGGCCCCCACTGTAAGCCAGCACCACCTTCTCCACCTTCTTGCCACCCGTCCCTGTTCCCACTGCTGCCCTCACTTGCAATCCACATCTGCTCGGACGTGCCTTCCCAGGAGTTTTGCAAAGTTGCGGGCAGGAGAATTGAGAACTACTTCTGTGCATAGCTGTGTTCCCTGCAGTGAATAGCACTCCTCAAACACGAGGACCTGGTATGATCTGGGAGCGGATGGTGAGCAGAAAGGCGCAAACTTGTCCACCAGTACTGTGCTGAAATTAGGGCTTGATCAAATTGACACTGGGCGGAATGTTTGCTGTCTTGAATGGCTCGACAAACGTAACAGCAGCAAATGCAATGCAGATCTACCACTCTCACAGTTATTGTCGAGGAGGCGTTGCTCACAGATCATGTCGCAGTGGAAAAAAACAAATGCTAAAAATCATCGAAGCATTGGCGTACCTGTGTGAAGATCCATTCCTATTTCTAGACCCCTCGTTGGCCTTTCGAACAGCAGCACCGTGATGAGCCAGTCGTCTCTCAGCCTCTACCCTAACCCCCGTGATTTAGTGGGGCGATTTCCCCCCTCCAACAGATCTTCCTTGAGGGAAATCGCACAGCGCGAATGGGAGGTGATAGGCTCATTCCGTCGCAACTAATCCGATGAGGACAAAAGACCCAAGCAAGGTGCCGTGAGAGCAGGAGGAAAGGGCCAATGGCGAAGCTCAACAACCAAGACGATCAGCTGCATGAGTTGTTTGACAACATCGACAAGGACCACTCGGGAAGAATTGAAGAAAAAGATCTGAAGGTGCAGTCCAAATACAAGAGTTCTCTAGAATTTTGAAAGTTGCATGCCGGGTGTGCAATGTACTGAATGTCCAGATTCATGCACGCTTCAGATATTTTGTGCTTCAAATGTTTTGTGCTCATTTTTCATAAGGAATGTCGCAAGCTTTGAGACGATGCATTGATTTTGGAATCACATAACCATGTATTGCAGGAGGCTTTGAAAAAGCTAGGTCTGCCAGGGACCGAGAGATACCTGAAGACTGTGATGAACCAATTCGATAAGGATGGCAACAACAAGGTAAGAGCATGACTGACTGTGGCTGCATTGGTGATATGGTGATTATTTTTACACAGATCTGGGATTTGAGAAAAGCATGACACCTGTTGCTTGCAGATTGACTTCTCTGAGTTCAAGGCATATGCGCTTCGCACTCAAGACAGCATTGCAAGATGCTTTGCTGCTTTGGACAAGGACGGCAGCGGCTCAATATCAGTGGGCGATTTGGTGTGGCCCTCCGCCACTTTTCAGTCTTCTTAAGTTTGTGAATTGTAGTCAAAATGAGGATGAGGCACTCCATGTCCACACCGCTCTCTAGTCACCCATGCTTACCATGAAAGTCATAGCTTTTGCCAAATGAACTGTTTGCCCCCTATAGTGCTTGCCAGTAAGTGGAGGATCCAGTATTATCGCTTGCATTCTTGTGTAGGAAGCTGCCTTGAAGATGCACTGGCTGCCGCTTGACCATGAGGATGCCGCTCGCATGGTTTCCCTGCTGGATACTGATCGTGACGGGCTCGTGAGCCTGTATGAATTCCGTCGCTTTGCTTTCCTCCTACCAGAATCCCAGGCAAGCCACCCTTCTGGCTTGCCCAGAAAATCTTCTCTTCGTCATGTTTTAGTTCAAGCAGGTGAACCATGACCTTCAATGCTTCTGCTCAAGGTTGTATTCGTCAGGAGGTTTTGCCTTGACTGCGAAGTTCATTATTCTCGGTAGAGTCCCTCACTTCTGCTACCAAAAGCTCCCATTTTCCAATGCCTCATTTCAGAATTGGATGCGCCGACAGTGGCATTTCCATGTCTGTAGGTTGACACCGCTTCCATACTGCACAGCTGGGTTGACTCCGCCGATTGGATGGATGGAATTGAGTACAACATCGAGGTCACATCGACACCCAGCGGATTCAGCCGGTGTGCCATCCCAGCTCAAGAGGTCGATGATCAGCTGCCATTGTTGCAAAGCTCTCAAAACGCATGGAGTAGCATTTCATGTATGCCTTCAGTGCAAGGTGACGACGACACGCCGACATTATGGGATGGCAGGAAAAGTGATTTTTATTTTCTATATTGAATGATGGCACAGAGTGCATTTTTACCCCATCTCTCCGATCAGTGGTGTGCAGGAGGGAAGCAACAAGTCATTGCAGCACGTTTGTGTGTGTACTAAAAACAAAAACATGACTGCAGGATTGTGGCAGGCGGGGTTGCGGGTGGTGTCTCCAAGTCTGTGGTGGCTCCTCTTGAACGCCTGAAGATTGTGATGCAGCTCGATTCGCAAAAGAGGGGGATGGCAGAGATGGCAGTCAAGCTGTACAGGGAGGGGGGTGTTGCTGGCCTGTTCAGAAGCAACCTCGCCAGTGTCACCAAAGTCCTGCCTTACGCGGCCATCCAATATGGGGTACTATTCTCCTTCTCAGCTCTTTGTTCAGAGCATTCTCGCATCAAAGCACGATTTCTGTTTTGAGGGATTGTCAAGCTGATTTGCACACCTCTCATCTGTGGCGGATTCCGAGCAGGTGTATGAGTCCATCATCGATCACACCAAAAGGCGCCTGGAACACAGCTCCAAAGAATTATCAACGATCCACCATATCTTGGCTGGAGCCGCCGCTGGTGCATCCGCAACCCTGGTAGGGCATTTCCCCTGTTTTTGCTTGAGAGCTTCAGCTCCCTCTTTGACCTCTTGCCTTTCAAGGAAGCCAACAAGAATGACAGCTCTTATCGTGCATGTATGTCGATTGCAGGTGACATACCCTCTGGAGACTGTGAGGACTCAGGTACCGTTTGGCTACTGGATCGGAAAATACGAATGTGCGTGAAATGCTTTGTGTCAAACATTGAAGTCTTATCACCAGATCAACAGCATTTCTGCCTGATTCCATCTTGTACAATGCCATCACTTTCCTACGAATTTTGACCAGAGAGGCAGACTGAGGGGCCAATTACTATTACAGTATCAGTCAGCTCATGTCTCCCAAAAAAGAAGGTGTCCCCCATTCTGAGGATCTCACCTTGTTGCTGCTTGCATGCAGATGTGTGTATGCGCCAGAAAAGGGTTGTGGGATATCACCAAGGAGATCGCATCATCATCAGGCTTGCGAGGCTATTACAGGGGATACCAAGCTGCTGTTGCCAATGCTATGGTGTCGAGTGCCCTTGGATTTACGCTGTACCAAAAGGTCCTGGATCAGTACAAGACTTGGAGTGGCTCACGGCAGGCCAGCGCAAGGGTGAAGGGCTGCTGTGCTGGCGAGTCACCATTGCATATCTCGAGCAGACAACGTCTTGACAAGCAAAAGCAAAGACATTGATTATAGACTTATTCCTTGATCTCATTGATCCCTTTCAATGATTTGTCATTTTTTGGTTAGGAAAATTTTGAAATGCACGCTTAATTTCTGAGCCGCTAGCTTGACGTCTACCCCCTTCACTAAGTGATTTCAGAGTCAAAGTGATTGGACTACAAATGATTCTATATTGTCATGCTTTTACCTCATTGCAGCGCTCTTTGCCTGCAGGTATCTCAGCATGTGGAGTGATGGCAGTGGTGATGCCGCTTGAGAATGTAAGAGCCAGGCTGACCTCCTTCACTCCAGCTGAATGAATCATTTGAGGCTCTTCATGTTTGAGATGCTTCCCAAGCATCATACTTTCCTGCTCAAGCAGCTTGCCCTCCCCTCACCTACAAAATTATGGATGGCATGCAGGTGCAGAGGCGTCTGCAGGTGCAAGGTGAGATTTGGTCAAAGTTGTGAACTAGTTTTTTTATGGTGCCAGAGAATCTCAAGCAGCTCAGTATAGAGATGCCAGGTCTAGATCTTCCAATCAAAGCACTCATTTCTCTATTTGACATATCCCAGGTCGAGATGGCTACCCTGTCGTCTACGCATCAAGCAGGGACTGCTACAGACGCATGTATCAGGCAGAAGGCCTCGCATCATTCTGGAGGGGATCATTTGCTTCCCTGCTGAAGGTACTGCTGTGCATTCCTGAAGCCATTCTGAGCAGTACAACTCCCATCTGGAAGGCCCTTGCATCCTGACGCCAACTGCCCACACATGTGGCTGCCGATGTTGCAGGTTGCCCCAAGTCTTGCTGCTGTGCGGTGGTCGTACGAGTGGGTCATGCACAGTCCCTTTACGGGGGGGACACACCAGTACAGGGATCTGGGATGAAGCTATCAATAGTTTTTGATGTGCTTTGATTACCTGAGCCTTGCCAGGGTGAAAATTCAACTGCACATCCGTGTAGTTTGTACACAAGTGTGAGCATAAGCTTGTTTGAGTGTGAACTGACGTAAGTCCTGGGGAAATCTTGGTATAGAATGATTGATTTGAAACAGAGTTTGAAAACCCTCCTGGAACAGCAATGAACTCAGTATTGGCTTGCGTGAATGCCGAATTTTAATGACAGAGGTCGTTTCTCTTGCTGTACAGTCCCTATGTGACTTGTAATGGTTTGCTTCCATAACTTCCACAGTACTATTACAACGAACCATTACCCCTTGCCAGGACCTTCCTGCTGATTTCCCACACATTGCAGTGGCTAAGACAAGGCATAAAATGTTTGATGTCTCAAATAATCGCTTGCCGTTGAATTCACTCGTAGTAGCCCACATATTAGATCATGGTGCAAAAGTCATTGTCTGCATTCATCCTTGGAGGAGTGTCACCACGGGATCTGATGACCCCTAGCAGCAATTATGCAATTGGCAAAGCAGGTGCAAAAGCGAAGTTCCCTAAGCAAGCCGCGTACTGACACTGCAGCCGAAGCACGTCCTAAGACCGAGAAGTGGCCGTCAGCTGGACTGTGTTGCCCCCTGCCTTGGCGGAGGTGGGTGTGTCGGACTTGAATGCGTTGCGGCCATTGGAGGCCCCGCGCCTGTGCAGGGGGCTGGCGGCCTTGGCCTTCTCGACCAGGTTGTTGTAGAACTGCTGCACCTTCTCCAGGGGTGTCCTGGGGGTCTCTGGCGTGGGGTCCAGCTCCGCCATCTGCATTCAGGGTATTTCAGCGTTCCGTTGCCGAGAATAGGATGCAGGTTCCAAATTGTGGTCAGTAGCAGGGACAGCTCTTGACTCCATGTAAGTCATCACAAAGCATCCGTTGATCTAAGTCTTTGACTATCCACCCTGCCTCTACCAAGCATGTGAGGGGGGCAAGACAATTTTCCTATTCAACCCAATCTTTGTGCAGAGGACAAACACACCAATTCAGCAAAAGGAGATCTGCGAACAGAAGATCAGCCGAAATTGAGTGGCATACAGGATTCCTGCCCATTTCGAGCATCCCCACTGGCCAGAGGCTGGCAGATCAGGAGCCAGGAGGACGTACCCGCCCGGACTTGCGGCGCCACTCCAGGACGACGCAGGGGATGGCCAGCAGCATGATGACCACCACGGATCCGAAGGCGATGATGACCTCGGCGGCGGCAATGGTGAGGGAGGTGCCGTCCAGGCACAGGGAGCCCAAGGGCTTCTTGCACTTGGGGCCGGTGGCCAGGCGCACGTTGGGGTCCACGGACGTCAGGCTGAGCATGCTCACGCCCCAGGTGGGAGCGCCGTACGCCTGGACGGCCGACTGCAGCAGGGATGCAGGGAGTGCGGTCACGCCGGAGGGACCAAGCAGAGACTTCATGGTTGACATTGACAAAAGCATTCAAGGTGTTATCCCTCCCCAAACAGCAACTGTCACATGCTATTCTTGCCAGACCTCAGGTGCTCTGCTAGCAGAGAATATCAAAGGGGAAGATGGCTCCTATTGATCCAGACTTGAAAGCTACAATGCACAGGAGAAGGGAGGACAGAAGCACAGTCATCAACTTCAGTCCTCAAAAGGACAGGAACATGATAGGCATGGGCCTCATAGCTTGCCTCGCATCCTCAAAGCTCAAACCCACGTACTTTTGCCATTCATAAAGAAAACCACAAAAAATTGTGATCGGCGGAAGCTTGCCACTGCACAAGTGCACAATCATCTGCCAGAACTCTCTTCATTCCATGGGCCATGGTGTCCTGATTCCTCATCGGCACATTCAATGCAGAAGGTGGGGAGTCTCACCGCCAGCAGGCTGTTGGACAGCACGCTCTGGATCTCGGTCAAGGTGGCGGGCACAGCGGCGGCGCTGCTGCAGTTGGCCTGCAGCGTGACTGACGCCTGGTTGTACAGCTGGCCCGATGCCGCGGCCGCCGCCTGTGCCGAGTCATTGGCCAGCAGGGACCGATGCACCTGCAGACAACGCTCTGTCAGGCTGCGCTCGAACAAACCTCTGGATGATAGGGAAGGATGTGTGTGGCGATGGGTGAGGAGCATCCTGGCAACCAGCCACAGCGACCTGCCCTTGAGACTTCCCAAAGTGTGATCACGTTGGCATATCTGTTCCATCATGCATGAAGCCCTGATTGGTATTTTCAGGAGCACTGCTCTTTCATCGACCGTGTATAGTATGTTGCACATGAAGTACAGGAAGGGTCATGCTCAGTCTGCAGACGCAGGACTGTCACAACCTTCTGCTGGTACCCTCATGAGCGAAATACCGGCCCCCATCTCCATACACACCCTGTGCCCCCCTCTGCCTGGGCTGTAAGCCCGCAGCTGACCTGGTGTGGCAGGTCATCCGCCAGGAGGCGCCGCCTCTGGTTGACCGCGCTGGTGACGTAGCGGATGCTGAGGTCGCCCAGACTGACGGTGGTGAGTACGGACGCCATCGCCCGCAGCAGAATGGTCTGCTGGGGGACCACGAAGGGGGTTACACCACTCCCGGACACCTGGATCACCACCTGCAACCCCCCGGGCCCTTCAGAAACAGTCAAAATTGTGATTGTGAAAATCCTGCTTACCGGTTGATGTCCACAGCACAGACACTTCTTGCAACCAGGCCTCAGCAAGGGTTCTCTGCCGTTGAGTGTTGCATATCCTTGCAGACAGACAAGGTCGACAGAATGCAAAAATTATTTTCAGAATGGCTTGAGCGGAGGGGGAGGGGAGTACATCGACGGCTGTCTGGGTAGAGTTAGCCCCGCCTTGGGAGGCAGCTTCAGCCGGCGCTGCTGCGGGGGCTTGAGATGCCTGGTCGGCCGGGAGGGCAGGCACCAATAGGTCGGGGTTGATCATGATGGGCACCGGAGGCGGAGGGGACGGCACGGCCTTCTTGGTGGGTGCCTGCGGTTGAGGGGCGGAGTCGGCATCCTTTTACTTTTGCTGGCTGCCTAGCTCTCCATACCTTTCAAGTCAGCCCGGCTGGAGCATGGCATTGCCATCACTCATTTGGTTTCTGTTGATGTTTTGGGGCAGCACCTATATTCAGTCCCTAAACTGCAAGGTGGTATATCATGGAAGGATGAAGTGGAGCATGCCCCGTAGGGAAACAGGTTCATGGGTGGCCTCACTGGGGTGGCTTTGACTGTTGCCGCCGGGGTGGCCTTTGCCGCAGCAGGAGTCGCCTTCGCTGTGGCTGCCGCTGGGGCAGCTGCCACAGCGGTTTCTGCCACTGCTGCAGTGGTGGCCGCTGGTGTGGCTGTTGTGGTGGCTGTTGCGGCTGCCTTGGTGGCTGCGGGTGTCGCAGCCGTTGTGGCTGCCGGCGTCGCATCCACTGCTGCAGCCGTCGTTGCTGCGGGTGTTGCGTCCGTCGCGGCGGCAGTGGTGGCCGCAGGTGTGGCTGTGGGAGTGGCTGCTGTTGTGGCAGCCGGCGTTGCAGCTGCAGCAGAGTGTATGCCTTGTGGGAACAGAGGACAAGATTTCTGCAAATTCTCCAAAGATTTCATGCAACCGAGTTGTGGGATGCTGTGAGCCTTCCTACGCCTTTCCCTCTGAATGAGCATTGCCCCCATTTTCTGGATCATGTTTCTCTGCTCGCCTCTCTTCACATTCCTGCTGGTTATGGCGTCAGAAGGGGGGGCCCACCTGGGGTATTAGACCCGCCGAACAAAGCCGAGAGGACATTGTTGAACTGTCCTGCAGTCATGCAATGCAAGTCTTAATTACCATTGGAAACTCGGGGACCAGGAATGACTGCTGGAGTCCGATGCAGCCAGCCCTTTCATACCCAGCTGTGCTCGATGCTTGTGAAGCTCACCTTCGACAGGCACTGAAGTGCATAGAAGAAGTGCGACTGCAGCTATCAAGACTGTCCTCTGTTGCATCCTTCCCCCGCTCTCCTCAGGCTGGGCTTGCTGCTACGAGCTTTGCCTGCAAAAGGATGAGTTTGCTGATGATTCTGGCTATGCAGGCCAACGTATACTTCTTGTGTGATTACTCCACCGATCTGTGATTCATGTGGCAAGGTTCAGTCAAGACTTCTTTGATCTGAGCAATGAACGGCTCGAATTTATCTGCTTTCATCCACTGCTGGGAAATGTTCTGCTGAACAAGAATACGTGAAACTCCAAAGTCAGGTGCAGGCATGCTAAGCTTATGTAGCTAAGCTCTCGAATGCCATTGCATTCATCGTGCGAGAGGAGAACATCTGTAGATGATGCCTTGATTGCCTCTATGCCATAGAAGCAGGCGCAAGCATGCAAGGGAACACAAGAGTGAGCAGACAGATTGCGTCATTGTGCTTACATCATTAACGAACACAGCACTGAACAAAGGTCGATTCTTACCTTTGGACGAGCCTGGACTTGTCCTCCTTCCAGAAAAGGTGACTTGGTTCCTTCGCCCAGGTCCTCGCCTCCCTCCAATCCTTGGTGCTTAACTCTCGTGGACTATTGCAGCTTTCCCTTCCCTCAATCCTCCTGTACTTTGTTCTGCCGCTCACTTCCGGTCGTCTGTACCCTTTGGACCGACGACTCGCCTTTTGATACCGCTTTACACCAACCTTGATAGTGTGCGAAAGCGATGATTATTCTCCTGGTGCACTGAAAGGTGCTGCACACTTCGCTTCTCGTGAAAACAGGTGTCAACTGCATTCGTGCTGTGCGTGAGTCATCCTTTCCTTTATACCCCGGCAGGCCGATCAAATTACGGAAGAGGGAAAAAGGTTCGTTGTGCGTGCAAGATCGGTGCTTTACATTGCATGAATAAGCTTCATGTTGGCACACCTGTCAGATTCAAAGCTACTTAAACAAGGACAGTAGTGGCAGCAGGAATTATCGAACGAAAATGAGTGAAACTAATGGAGTGGCAGACCTTGGTACTCAAACAGCTTCAAAATGAGCTTGAAGCTGAAGGCCACGCTTTGCAACTGGCACCACCTGCTATGCTAACATTATAGCAAAGGTGCTTTTTATCCACTGCAGAAACACTGTTCCAGCCTTTTGAAATCACCAGGAACACTCGAAAGTCTCTAAGCAGCAGTGTACAGGCATCGTGATACTTTACCCACGATGCACAGAGGCAATTTCATCTTTTGCACACATCAACCAGCATACAGTGTCTGGTAAGCTAGACTGTGATCAATGGGACCTCAGAAGGGTCGGTCTCCCTATCGATCTTATTCTGCACTGCAGCCAGCTCTAAAATCATAATATAAGATGCTGCAAGCAAGCAAATGCTACCAAATACATATCCCGTCAGTATGCAGTACCAATTCGACACCAGAATGTTTGATAACCACGGGAAGGGAGACTCGAAGTCAAAATAAGCATAGTAGAAGCCCATTGCTCCCTGCAAGTCATCCAGCCAGTGTCATGCCGCAGCCTCATTTTTGGCTTTCGGTCATTAGCTAAGTTTTGGGGTGCTGAAGAATGATTTTTCAAGCAAGCTGGCCGTCTTTGGATTGAGAGGGTGACCCACCACCCAGAAGAGAACGCTGGTCCACCAAAAGTGCTGGGAGCCACGGTGGATTGTCAGATGCCACGACTCATTCCTGCATCCCCGAGAGAATCTGCCAGCTTGAGTTGAGAACAGCCAATACATCCTTGTCAACCACAACAAGTTTATATTCCTGCATGATGCACTTCAGCTTGCACATCATTGCTTGATGCTGGCATTGTTCTCCTTGATGGTGCAATGCTCTTGTTGTGGCAATCATCGCTTTTTGCATGGGTGACCGCAGCATGTAAGGCTGACCTTGCAGCCCAGGTGAACCAGCCCGCTAGCATGAAGAGGGCTCTCCCCAGCATTGTTGGAATGGTCACTTTCCACAGAAATTCCTCATTGGTAGTGAATGTGAGCTCAACCTTGCTACCCTGCAAAATCATACAATTGGACAATGCTCTTGCAAACAATCATGCTTATCGAGGATGTTGACTGCACTTACTTAGACCAGCCTGGAATGCACTGCATTGAAGAGCCAGGAATGCTCCCAAATTGATCTTACCAAGTAAAGATCCACGCTTGTAGCGGAAGTAATAAATAGCCCTCCAGCAACAGCCAACACCGCTCCGAAAAAATCAATTCTGGCAATGTCGTTCTGCTTCCTCGCCCTCTCAACCTGCAAAACATGCTCGTTGTTAATTCATCGGCTGCCTGATCGGCTCTTATTCAAGCGGGATCCATCTGCAAAAGTATCCATGTTGGTATATCACCTCTCTGTCGCTACGGCCCCTGGTCTTCCTCCTGGGATGCTGCATGGTTCTCCTCCATTGCAGAAAGGTTCGAGGCACAGGCAGAGCACATCCTGACGTGAAGCATAAGCTGCCTGCGCAGCGATGATGCGTTGACGCACATAAACATAAGGCAAGCTTGTTGAGAGCAAATCAGAGGCTGAGGTGTGCTCTCACCTAGGAAGTAGGGGGTGAGAATGAAGGCTCTCGTGGCCTGTCTGCTGGTGCTGACTGCCCGAAAAAGCCTCATGAACGAACCTACCAGGAAGAGGCAAGATGCCAAGAAGAACAGGAAAGCAGTTCCCCAGGCTGCTGTGGGCTGCCACACCCACCATTGAGATGTTCTTTTCTTTGTGTTGGAGCGAGCAGGTCTCTTCGGACTTGGCTGCTGTATATTCATTCGTTCAGGTCACCATGCCGGTCCTGGTACCGCTTTAGGTTGAGTCGCTAATCATAGCAGCTTTTTGTGCTCCGATATTCCAATAGATAAGAATAACATCGATCGGTGCAAGGCAATCAAATTTGCAAACAGTTTTGGGGTGGGGGTGCGAAGTGAATCACCTGAATGCTGAATCAGCTTTCGTGCCTCTGCCAACGCGCCCAGCTGCAAAATTCCTCACCGGAGGCGCAAACTCCCCAACAGTCGCTGGGGGCATCGCAATCGGGAATTTGCAAGGGCGTGCAGCGGAAATCAAGAGAAGGTGCAATGTGGTAAGCCTCGTTACTTGCTGTATTCTCTTGTTCACTGCACGCCTGATGCGCGGAGCATATAGATTAACTGAAAAACGCATCAGCGCTCATGCACGGCATCCAAGAGAACTACTCATTCCGTAATTGCGGAAGGTGAAGTGGAAGGAAGGGCGATTTGTCACGGGGGAAGTGCAAGCAGTGCTATAAGACCTGCCCTGCTAAGAATAGTATCATATCATTGCATGATTCCACCCTTCATACTTGTTGGCTGCTCCATAAACTAGCCAGTGGCCTTCAAGCGCAGAGCGCCTTGCTGCTTGATCTGACAGCCACATTATCCAATAGGTGTGGGGATCTAGCATGATGGTTTGTTGCTTCCACAGCATCATTCCGACCTGCAAGTCAAATACAGAAATAATATAGTTGTCTAGACTTTGGCAGCACGGGTGCACTTGGCCAAGAGCTGTACGCACATACATCATAATCTAATTTTTCTGACTTCATCCCCAGCTAATTTTGGATACATTGCTGCATCTTTAGCCATCCACTCCTACCAACGATTGCCACATGGCAAGAAATCAGTTCCAAAGCACCTGCGGGCAATCAGCAAGCCTTTACACTCACTACCTCGGTTTCTGGACAGGTATGTCATCGTCATCATATTTTTTGCTGGAATGCTGCTCTCCGTTGGGACGTTCCTATTGCAGGTGATGGGTCATTGCTACTTTGCCCCTTCAGGAGCACAGTGCATTGCATTTGCTGTAGACTTTGTGAGGATCACTACCTGTCCGCAAATGGTCTGCTGCTGCGAGGCAGACGGTCCAGAATATCCGCTATGTGACCCAAAGAAGCCACCGGAAAATACTTCTTTGAGGGATGCCCGCCTATCTGCGAGATCCAAAGCTCATGCCAGTGCCTCTGTAAGGGTTGTCCTTCTGCTGATTTGATTGACATTCATTCTTTGTCATGAAACAGCCAGGAGCTGATGTCCCTGTTTTGTCATGCAGTACTACGGTTTCTGCCCCACCAATCCTGGACTGCCAGGAGCTTGGCCTGTAGCATACACCCAGCGACGTGAGTCATCCCTTCCCTCAAGCTCTAGAGCTGCCATTTAAACACTCAAAACGCCTCATTCTTTAGAGGGGGGGACCTCGGAAAAAGAGAAGAGGGTGACCATTCGGCAGGACCCTAAAGGATCTGCCTCAAAATACTAGGCCTATCTGCAGGCAATACCTCTGACCTGCGGTCATACTGATGCATTGGAGCCTCTGAAAGCAGGCCTGGGAGAATTGCCTGCTTTACTGGAAGAATCTGATTATTGATGAGGGTCTGGCTTGAGAGTAGGTGCACCCCGTGTCAAGGAGGAGGGCCTGCCTGTCGACGTGATCGCCCGGCTGAAGTCCTACAACAGTGTGAAGGACATCCCATTCAAGGTAAGCTGAGCTCGGCATGGTCGATTTGCAGTCGGTTGGCATCATGGGTCCATTTGGAAATGCAACCAAATATCCTCTGGAGACTGTTGCTCACTTCAGGGGTTAGCATGGTTACAATGTATTCAATGTACGCTGGCAATTGGAGACATTGCAATTTGCTAGAGCCGCCCAATTTCGACTGTCTTTTCTCATTGACCAATCTAAAACAGCCCGGTGATGTGCATATGCATGTGCTAAATTCGTAACAGGCTACAAGGAGAACTCGTTGGTGAAGAGCACAACGAAGTGTTCCTCTCTGGACGCACGAGTCCAAATAAGAGGTTCTCAGGGGTTCAGGGTTTGATTTGAGCTGCTCCTCTCTGCAGCTTGTACCGCTGGAGGCAGGAACACCAGAACCCACGGTAGAGGAGGAGGAGGAGTGCCTCATCTGTCAGGATGAGATGGGCAAACAGAAGGTGACGCAGCTGACGTGTGGGCACGTCTACCACAAGACGTGTCTTGCCGACTGGCTGAAGAGGAAGGCTTCCTGTCCAAGGTGAGCGAAGGGTCCTTCAGGCGATGGGGTATATCACATCCTTTTTGAGTGAGAGGGTCACTTAAAACCAGCACCTTTATGAGGGAGGAGGAGG
>QAXI01000425.1:876813-911044 GCA_004335615.1 Chloroidium sp. JM
GGAGGGGGGGGGGGGGCTGGGTGTCCGAATGTAAGGCTTCCTTTGTGCAGAACGGCAACACAATGAAGCGTGCCCACACACAGGACAATCCATTCTTGAAGGGTGGGAAACCCAGTGAAATTAGATGCATTTTGACCGTATTGCAAATTGGAGTGGCTGATATGCCTGACTCCAGCCTTGCTGCAGCTGTCGACAAGTCGTGACCAAGGACTCCATCGATGGCAAGCCGCCTGCAGCAACCATCTCCCCAGACGTGGAGATGGGCATGGTGAAGCAGGAATCAAACTGTGCTCAGGACCGCGCTACCAGCTGTCAGGACCGCGCAACCAGCTGTCAGGCCTAAATTGAGGCAGACGATCTGCTTGCAAGGATGTGGCCTCCAAGGCACCAGGACTGCAGCAACCTCTCCATTAGGTGCTGCGGAGGAAACGCTTGATGGTGTGACTTCTCGATTCGCAGACCTTCAACCAGCGTTCATTGCCACAAGGCTAGCTACCATGTTGAGTTTTCGCTCCATCAGCACCAAATTTTTGAGCACCCCCCAAGAGCTTCTGTGTTTGTGGCGCCGAGGTTCTTGCGAGAATATTTATTGACCTTTGAGGTCATCTGGTCAGTGTTTGACAACACTGTTGTGTTTTCTTGTCTGCTGTGCAGCACTGTTCTCATGTACATTGACTATCTTCTGCCCCAAAGGGACCTTCGCTTGAAAGGCTTGCAAGAGCTCACTGTAATTTGCGATTATTTTTGCCTGGGTGATACCAGTACGTCGGTCCCGTTCCAGCAACAGTTCTCAAAATTGGATTTAATTCGTTCTTCGTGGCATTCATCGAGGGAGTATGTTGATGTTGTGTCAGCCAGGCCAGGGGAAAATCTGAATCGACAGGGTGTCTCCTGAATCGCTCGATCGATGGAGCGCTGTAGAACAAAGAAAGGAAGAAATAAAGAATCCGGTGTTACCTGTCGTTCATAGCCATAGGTACACGTCTCAAGAACCGTGCGAGATCATAGTGTGCATACGATCCGAAGTCGACAAGGCGTTTCGGCATTGTGATATTGCCGCTATTCTGGAGAGAGTCTTATTCGGGCGGTAACGGGAACTGCAGGTCATCAAGACAAGAGAGGTGAGGCAAACTTCCTAAGCCCGTCGAAATATCGTTTCTTGCCTGAGTCTGCATCCCAACCTCGTCTGCCTTTGCGCAATTCCAGATTCGCCTGCATTTGTCGACACATGATGCATATCCAGCTCTGGAAAGACTGCCTTAATGGCAACATTCACCGTTGGCCGAGTTCCGGCACCGTCGACATGTATTCATACGTACTACAACGTGCAGATAGAGGAAAGATGATGCGGATGTGTCAAGAAACATACATCAGGGAAAATGGGGCCCAGGAAGAAGACCCCACGGCCAGCTTCAGGGCGGCACTGGAAAAGCCTCTTGACCTCAACAACCCAGACCCCTCCACAGTGATATTGGGCAGGATGGCACAGAAGCAGATCGTGGACAGATGGGCCTCACTGGCCTTCCCCAGGAACACTGGAAAGGGGTCAAGGACAGGGTGAGCCTTCGCTTGCTTGCATGGCCCTTCCTGGTCTAGCGCCTCTCGATGCAATCCGTGCTGGTTTATGGTCTTCGTGTGCACTCAACAGTCATGCGGGTGTGCATGAGCTGCAAATAAATTGATGATGGGTGTTGCACTCAATTGCCAAGTCCTGAGCGCTGAAAAGTGCTTTGCATTTACATTGCATGTAAATCAAGAGATGTGCTGTGATCTGCAGGGAAGCCATTTGCAGGGATGTAATCACCACTGCTGCTTCCGAGGGAGAGCACTCCTCAATCCGATCTTCCATTTTCAGTCAGAATTATCAATGGTCTTGCAGATCACATGATGTGGGGAGATCAGACAGCCAGGCATCTGCCAGCTCAGCACTCAAGACCAGGAAGGAAGCCCGAAGCACGATAGCGCATTCCTACCCCTATCAGGACCCCAGCGACTCAGACGGCGGCACGAGCTCGCCCCTCATACAGGCTCAGCAGGCCAAGTTCTTCAAGAACAAGCACATGTACAGGACCACCCGCTTCAAGGCCATGACCAGGTGACCCCTGCCCCCCTGCCCTCCCTCCCCTCAACCGCACTATCACAGTCTGCAAGTGCTTGCAAGTGTTGTCACATGGAGCTCTGCAATACAGCATAAGCGGCGCACATTCAGGCAGCGTAGGTCTTGCTAGAAAGCATCTTTTGGGGACACTTGGAGAGAGAAAGAGGGTCAGATTGCTTCAGAATAAAGCATGCATTTGCCTTGATGTGATCCACAGAGCTCTTGAATCTGAGTCACAGCAAATACGAAATTTGCATCTCCATGCTTGGGCCTGTGCTGCTCAGTCATCCGCGGTTGGCTTTCAATCGGACATCGATAGAAATTGAATCCTCAGGCCCAGCAAGAATGGTCCTCCACCCCTTTGCTGGTACCTGCAGGGACAGCGACTCGGAATCGGAGGTTGGCAGCGTGTGCTCAGCTCCCGAGACCACCAATCAAGCCCGGAGGATCAAGCAGCGGGCCCTGCAGTCCCGCATCAGGGGCCTGCAGAGGATCATCGCGCACATGAAGCAGGAGCTGGGGGACGCCCCAAAGGTCCCCCCAACCCAGGTCCCTCCAGGGCCCCCACCGGCCGCTGAGCACCCGAGCACACGCGAGCTGGAGGTGCTCTCCACCATAGAGGGGCTGACCAAGGTGCAGCATCGGCCCAAGGGCGGCAGCGCAGACATGTCAGGTCTGCCCCTCTTGCCTGCGTGACTCCTTGCTTCCAGCTTCACAGCGCGCTCTTGGCTGTCGTGGTCATTCTTCCGGCTATTCTTCCTCCTTTCCAACAACGAAGTTTATTTACGCTTTTAAATTTCCTGTAGGGGACTGGGAGGAGTTGAGCCTGGGCAACAACTCCCCCTCCGCCACCTCCGTGGAGGAGCAGGGCAGCTCGCAGGGCCGGGCCGGAGCCAGCAGAGCCAGCAAGGCGGCTGCGGTCAAGGTGCCACCTTTGTTCTCAAGACCTGGCTTGCCATGCATGTGTGCTCGTCGGTACATATTGAAATCTGGGTTACCACTTTTGCTCTTTAAAATGGGATTGTTTGCCGATGCACACCTGATAGTCTCTGTGTGCTGCCCTGAATGATCAGCCACCTCCTCTTCCTGCCATGAATCTCTTGAGAACCACAAGCAGGGACTGACCTCCTGAACTTTGTTTGCAGGCAAGCGTGACAGAGCCAGAGGTGTCTGCACAGAACGTCGACGAAGCAGCGGGAGACAAAGCTGGCGTGCGGCGCATTTCCGACAGGTTCGAGCAGCTGTGGGGGGAGGAGCACCTGCCGGCATCTCTGGTGAGCCATGCTTCCCCACTTTTTGGCTTTTGAGCAAGCCAGGGTTCTGGTATCTTGGCCAGAAAAGCGCCAAATTGTCTTGGTATTATCTGCGAGTCCACCAGTGGGAATCTTTGTAAAAGAGTGGCCATTGCTTATCACCCCTGGCCCTGGCCAGCATGATGTATTTCAGATGCAACTATCAAATTGCAACCTCTTACTCAGGCCTCCCGGTGACTCACATAAGTGGAGATATGAATGACCGGCAGTGTTGCCCCATAGTCCGCGTTTCTCACAGACCCACTGTCTGCTGTCCTTTACAGACTCTTGTTGCGCAGAGGGGGAGCGCACGGGGGACGTCCGGCAACCCCTTTGCTGCGGAGAGCTGGCCCACCTGGGACCTTTCTGCCAGCCTGAACAAGGCCATGCGCGCATACGCCGTCAAACCTGGCTCCAGCTTCGACAAGACTGAGCAGGCCACCCCCACCGCTCCTCTGGTTGACCAGGTAGCCATTCCCCTCCCCCTTGGTGCCTCAATTCCTGATACGTTTCGTCAAGGACATTCTCGAGGCGCAAGGATCCATGCACTGCTGCATTTTTGGGAGAATCACTCAACCTGCACAGTGCCAAGATCTGTACCACCTTGAGGACACAGTCTGTGTTGTCTGCTGCATGACTCAGAGAATTATGCATCTGGTCTGCAGGTGTCGCTGGGCGGTGGTCTGGCCAAGGCGGCAGGGGGCAGCCAGCATGCCAAGTCATGCAAGGAGGGCTCCATGAAGAGCACTTACCAGGTCTGCCCTCAGCTCCTGATTGATTGCTTCACCTGCAAGTTTCTCTCCGTCAGATAGGCGTTGACGAGCAGCAACAGCACGCCTGTGACCTACTAGCACACCATGCCTCACGCCCACATGATTAACCCTGTCAGCTAGTACTCCTGAACCAGAAACTTCAAATTGCGGCTTGGCACGGCCGTGAGCCCGCCGTCGGAGTCTTATGGATGTCATTATAATTATCTCCACACACGCGTCAAATTTCTGTGTTGTGAAGTCCTGGTTGCGTCGCCATCTCCCGCCTTGGAAGGACTCTCCTGGGTCTGCAGGAGCTGGAGGCCATGTGGGCCACCCTGCTGGAGGAGGATGAGGACCGCCTGGAGCCCTTCTCCCCCCTCAAGCCCTCCCAGCCCAACAAGGGCCCCTGCCACCGCGTGGGCACTCACTCCAGCCCGCCCTCACCCAAGGCCAGCAGGGATGCACCGCTGGAAGTCTCTGGACCCCCTGATGCTGGATCGGCGGATGTGGCGGAGCTCGAAATGGTGAGATTGTTGACCGTTTGCTGATTCACGCCTGCCTGGTGGGGAGCGTTCCTGAGCGCCAAAATGATTATACGCGTTTGTTGAGACTGTCTCTCCCCACTTGGTATCTATGATATGTCACAAACAGATGCAGCTCCCAATTCATTGCTTCAGGCCCACTCAGGCGCTCCGATGGACCTCCTGTCTGCTTTATGTTGCTTTCACGTTTTGGGGAAATGGACAAAATACAAGAGCGTGCTGATTGCCTGTGCGCTCCAGACCTCACAGGTGCAGCTGGCAGAGGTGGAGGCGGTGGAGCAGCCGGCAGAAGAGAAGCCTGCCGTGCTCTCAGAGGCAGTGGCTGCCCCTCAGACCCCAGCCCCCATGACGGCGAAACAGGAGGACGACAAGGCAGAGGCCGTGCCTGAGACGCCGCTGCCGGCAGCCGTTCCATCTGTTCCATCCGTCGTCCGCGATCTGGATCTGGGCTACGGCCTGACCAGCACCAGCCTGGCCCCAATCAACCTGCCAAGTGGGTCGCCCCCTGCTTCTGCCTTGCCATGCTTCCATCCTACCCTCCACTCCGCCGTGCAGCAAACAACTTCTTTCGGCAATGCCAGTATACCTGAGCTGGATCTTGTTCGTGCTTGCTCAAGCAAGAGGAGTCAGTGAACCTCATGGTGAATCCAGTCCTGGCTGAGCATAGCCGAACAGAATTGTCACAAGGAAGCGCACCCATAAGGCAGCAAAAGGGATGTGGCTCACAATCTCCTGATGCTGCTGTTTGCAAGTGCAGGTCCTCAGAACACATCTAAGAAGGCCTCTCCCCCAACCAGCCTCTCCAAGAAGCTCAAGTTCTGGAAGAAGAAGCCAACGAGCGAGAAGGCAGTCGTTGCTGCACCCCCGGTATGTACCACGCCTCTGAATCCACTGGGACTCTACCTCCTGATGAGCCTCCTGTCTTTAGTCTTGCTCAGGTTGCAGCTACACCTGTCCATTGCATCTCATCAACGATAATGACACTGCCCCAGAAGTTAATCGTCTCGTATGTTGCATACATGGATGCTTCATCTGCGCTCTTGACCTGACAAAATACTCGTTTGCCCAGGTTTCTGGGGCCCCCACTGCTGTAGTAACAGTCCAGCCCGCACAGCCCACCCTGAAGGCCCCCCCACAGGCGGCGCCCAAGAAGAGTGGCCTCAGCAAGCTGGGCAAGCTGTTCCGCAAGGCCACCCCTGCCCCTCCTGCTCCGCCAGCAGTTCACCGCCGTCCCATGACACACTTTCCGGCTGTGCAGCCCTTACCCCTTCCAGTGAACAGGGCTGGCAACGTGCCAAGAGTGGCCTCACTCGCCCCTGTCACTGACGATATTCAGGTCCCAGCTGCAAACGAGCTGGCAGAGGAGGATTTGGAGGACATAAAAGAGGCAGATGCTGCTACCACATCCAGCCGCCCCCTCAGGTACTGTTGTTCCAAATTGACTGCCGTCTGTCTTGGTGGATTGGGCAATAAACGATTGACATCTGCATCTGTGGGCATGCGGGCCAGTGGGTTGTCTTCCAAATAGAGAATTTGTGACCCGCTTCTGCCTCGTGGTTGCGCCTGTTGAGCAAGCTCATTGCTGTCTCTTACTGCACAGATTTGGCCACGTTACTGATGATTGGCGTGCTGGCAATGAATTGAGAGGAAAAGCAGCTCTGCCTCACCTCCTGCTGATACATGCAGGCCCCTGGAGGAGGATGAGGAGGAGATGCCTGAGGTCGCAGCCATTGCGGCAGTCGGAGAAGATGTAAAGGTGAGCAGTGACACCAAGACGAATCAACTTTTGGCAAGCTGCGGATTTGGGTACTGGTTGCGCAGGGTCCCCAAAATTTTGGTATGCATGACCGCCGCCTGGTCTTCCCAACCAGCATGTCAGCAACCAGATTATCAAATTTGAGTGAAAGCTTCCTTGTCGCCCAGAGCCCCTTTGCTGAAGTCGCCACAACGCCTGCAGGTGAACCCAGAGCAGTGGCTGAGCAACGAGAAGGCCCAGATGTCGCTGCTAGTGCCGTCCTGGGTCCCCAGCAAGATGCCACTCACCCAAGTGGCCGCAGCCAGTGCCGAGCCTGAGGAGGCGGATACCCCCACCAGCGTGGAGGCCTCCGCTGCCAGTGCAATCTTCAAGTCCCCAGAGGTAAGCCCCTTTGAGAAGAGCTTGTATGAGAGCCTGGGCAACTCGTCATCACATCACCCCAGCAGCCAGCCAGCTTCTTATTCAATGCCAATTTGGTATATAGCTTGCAGAGCCAAAGAGGTAGCTCGTGCTTAAAATACAGGCAGAGGTGTTGCAGACGGTGTTTTGGGGGGCAGATCCTAATTTGGTGCCATCTTCAAAAGTAGGAAAGGGTCACAGAAACATTACCACAAGGCTGCCTTCAGCCAATGCCTGTGCGTTCTGCAGGCCTCAACCCCCCAGGCGCACATCCCAACCTTGCGGCGTGTCGGCAGCTCGGAGAAGCGCAGGGGCGGGGTTTCCCTTGTTCCGGCAGCCAGGAACAGCGGCTCTGCAGGACTGAGGGCCAGGGGTCCCTCCGCTGACAGGGGGGCTGCACAGGGGAGTGCCACGTACCAGAGCCTGGCGTCCGATGTCAGCCTGGATCGCAAGCCCCTGCTGCCCAGCAGCCTCAGTGGGGCCCTCAGCCTGAAGCGCTCATACAGCCCGTTCGGCAGGGTGGAGTGCCGCCCTGACAGGCTGGTGCCAATCATCGGCCTGCCGGTCCCCCAGGCAGGGCCCTCTTGTGCTCGTGATGTGCACTGGACCTGAAGTGCGAGACCGACAAATTTGCGTATTTGCATTCCAATATTGTTGGCAAATTCTTCACAAAAATAGTTCGCCAACAATGTCTTTCAGTGACTCCAGTGACACATCGAACTTCTCTGAAAGCGTACCTGACTAGTGCAGATCTTGCAAACGCACGTTGGCTTCAACAAGGCATCAACGCGCACCTTGCCATGCACCCTAGCTATGCCCGCAATGCCAATGCCCGCCGGTTTAGCAGCACTACCCAGCTCACTGATGACACTGGCCAGCGACCCACCACTAGAAAATTGAATCTCAGCGTCCGGCAATTTGCAGGAGGAGGACTTTGACGCGGACACACCCGTGACCCGCATGGAGAAGGAGATGGTCCGGCACGCCGGCATGGAGGGCCAGGCGGACGGTTCCCCGCAGTGGCGCACCATCGCCCAGCGCGTCGTGCACGGCCAGGCCTCCCCCTTCAAGCCCGACAAGGCCAACGGCGGCGGTGCCCCTCTGGGACCTTCGGGCCATGACAGGCTGGACCTGTCTGCCGGGAAGGTACGTTCGATCTCGCCTCCGAACCCGCGAAGATGGTCCTCCTGTGATCTCCCAAACCGCAAATCTTTGTCGAGTTTATCATCACTGACATGCTTGGCATCAAAATTTACGAGCAGAACTTGGTGTATGGAGAGACCCAAGGTGCATGGGGTGGGTTTCGACTCATCCTCCACAAAAGCAACCAGTGGATGATGCTGGACGATCAATTCCAGGAGAGGGAGCAGGAGGCGGCTGGGTTCGGAGGTGCCAGGGATGGAAGGATGAGCAACAGGTCCTCGCGCAGCCAGCGCATCGCTGCCGAGCTGATGGAGAGGGCCCAGGAGTACCACCCTCCACGTGAGCACTCGCAATACATAAATGACTGCTGGCTAGCTATGCCTGCTGCTCAATCTCTCCCTCACCCCCCTCCCTTCCCCCTTTCTCCCACCAGGCTCGCTGCACATGCATGGTTGAACTTATACACTACGAAGAGAAGTGCGCATTAATAGCAGGTAACTTTGATGATGACATGAATAACGAAGGGGCATCCAGTAAGCAAAGTCTGCTCATTTGTGAGCAGTGATCAAAATCAAAGGCTCTCTTGTTCATCTTTCGCGCTGTTGCCTTGGAGAAACAGGAAGCTGCTGTGCAGGGATGACCAAGGAGGAGCTGCGGAGGACCAAGGCCACCTCCCCCAACAACCCCCACTTCTCGGAGAAGGAGGTGGCCGCCATGACGGGCTACGTGCGCGACGACGAATTCGGCATGCGGCCGTACGTCCCCTGGTGGCTGGAGACTGAGGAGTCCCGCAACGCCTTCCCGGGGGTCTCCGCACTGTCCCAGAAGTTCGAGAAGGGCTCCCTCTCCGAGCGAAACGTGGCCAGGCTGTCCAAGAAGTACAACCCTGAGGACGACAGCAGGTGGGCAGTCGAGCACATCTTTGCCCACATGTGTCCGAGGGCCACAGGGCTGTGGCATGGGAACGGGGAATGTGATTCTTGCCCACGCTTCATTGTCGGGGCAGTGGTTTGGTCAAGACTGTAATGATCTATTCTCTGACTTTCCGTTTGAACAAACACAACCCAAGAAGAGCCAAGAGCCCTGACGAAATCTGTCAGTCTGTCTGTGCAATTGGGTACTCTCTGCTTTCCTGCGAAGTCTTGAAGATAATTCAGCATCCTGCTCGCTCTGTATGAGAGGCATAACTTTCACCTGCTTCCCTTTCATGCATATGAATTTGCATCGAACGTACGCAGGGCACTGACGGCCAAATGGGCCAAGAGCTCCTCCAGGGGCAGCCCTGGCGAGGAGGAGAAGGGCTGTGGCGGTGGCCGCCCCAGCCTGAGGATCAGCTGCGACGGCAGCTGGGCATCCGCAATGGACACCCAGGGAGCGCCCTCCTCTACTGCCGGGTCCTACTACTCGCCCCCCGCCAAAGTGCTCGGCCCCACGTTTGCCAAGCCCATCCGCGTGCAGTACTGAAGGGGCAGTCAGCTCCATGCCCTGGTGATAGCGGCAGGGGTGCTGCTCGTCTGCTTGTTCTGGGTCTGCCAGAGCTAGAATGAGGAGCTGTTCGATCGGTAGGCAACCGGAGTGTGGCCTTATAGGAAGATGATCTTAGGATTTGTATCATGGTTGAAAATCCACTGGAAGCTTGGTCTGGAATGGTAGGCGCTGGGTCGGACATGAATGCGTGTATCTAAAATTGTGATCGAGTCTATGGAACTTGATTGGATTTCAATTGTTTCTGCAAATTTTCAGGAGAAATGACTGGGGCCTGGAATGATCAGGCTTTTGATGGTAGAAGGGGCATCACCTGGACTAGTGTAGATAGTGAGCACATAGGACAGCCTCCCACTCATGGTTCTGATTTTCTTGGGGTAAGATTGAACTGCTGTGCATTGAAGCTTTCATGACGATGAACACTCCTAGGTGGAATAAAGCAGTGAATTCTGAATGACAACAAATTTGTATGCAAACTTACTGCGAAGTCAATTGTCACCCTGAAGCTGCCAGTCAAAGCTGTGCATCAACTATGCATGCTTTATGGCCGGCGAGGATTTGCGTTGGTTGTTGAGGCTGATGATGTTGTTAGGTATCCAATCTGCACTGCAAATGTGCACCATCATTAATAAAACGCCTGTTGATATTGCCAGTACTCCCTGCTGCTTCCACCTTCCCCCAACTATTTCACTCATCCTACTGAATTATTATCAAATCAAAACTTTGAACGCTGCCGGGCAGCTGCCCGACAGCACTGATTGGTGTCCCCCCCTGATCAAGGTGATGCAGCAGGTTGCCTTTCAGCTTATCAACACATCACGTCCCTCACCCCTGCAATAGGCTTGCAAAATTCCAAATCTGACCCTCCTGAGCTGCCTCATGATTTGGAGATTCCCCACTTGCAACCCTAGCAGAGCGCACCTTCACATCAGAAATTTCGACCCCCTTCAAATCATTGAAGTTCACATCGGTGCTCTACTTTCCTGCCATTGCAGAGCTCGCTCGTCACTTACGAGGATTCTCCTTTACGACTACGAGGATTCTCCCCCAGCGCTGAGAGTTTCACGTGCTTGAACAAGAGAAGTTTTCACCCCTGCAAGAGGATTCCCTGAAATTTAGGTCCTGAACACACAGGAGACACTTCGCTGGCGTCAATTCTGGAATTATATCTTAGAGAGAGTCTGGTGTCGAAATATCAGGTCCTCTTATGGCCTCCACATCAGACCAACTGGCGTTGTTCAACCAGTACGATGATGAGTACTGCGCAAAGTCAACGGGAGTTGCTACCAGCATCCAGAAAATCTCTGCCCTTGGTGGAGGTAAGCACTTTACCAATCAAAGAGGCTTGGTGCCAAACTTCTCCAGTCAGTAGAGGCCAGGGCTAGCTCTGTATGGTGCACCTTTGGTCCCAGAATCCAATCTGGAGAATGCTTTCTGCAGAACAGAGGAGAGCCAAGGTCCGAGAGGCAGAATCCGATGCAAAGGAAGCTGAACGTATCGTGAGTTGCCATTCCTCTGCCTCCATGCTTGCACTACTGTACTCCTTTTCCGGTAGCCTCATACTCTCCTTGCGTTGCCATCCGTACTAATGGATGCAAATTGTGACTGAAAATCTGAAGCATACCTTTTCGCACCTGAAGCACCTAAAGCATGGAGTCAGATATGGCAGCACCTGTCAAGGAGTGTGGTACATTTTGGAGCCAGACAGACACATCCGCAAGGGTGATGTTGGGATGGGGGTTGCCTTTCTGGCTAGAATGGGCACCAGAATCACCAAGAGTCCCCTGACTTGCAGCTGATAGATTTCATATGGAGGCAGGGGGCGATTTGCCCATGAAGGAGAGGCTTGATGTCCAGCTGGGCTTGGTCACCATCGACTTCAAACCATTTCTCTGGCCTGCAGCTGAAAAGGATGGAGATGGAGGCTCGCAGCCTGTCCCCTGCCCTTTCCAACCAGCTGCTCAGCAAAGTGCGGGAATACAAGGCCGATCTCGCCAAGCTGCAGCAAGAGGTCAGTCCCCAGGCTGGGAGTGGCTGGCGAGCCAAAAGCCACTGTCTTGTGCAACATCTGCTTCCCTGTTTGCTTCAAGTCATGGTCTGCTGTGATTTCTGCTGTGATTTAGAGCTCGTAAGGAATGTACCTGCACTACATCGTGAGAGCAGAGGGCAGGGAAAATGGGATTGGGGCTGCTGTCCCTGTCCTCTTTCTGTATCCCACTCATCCAGCAGGGCAATCTGCCAGAAAAGATGCAACAAGGTTGTGGTAATGGCAGGCGAAGGCAGCCAGTATCGGGGCTTCAGGAGGCCAGGCAGCCAGGGCGGAGCTGGGTCTGGGGGACGACTTTTACGCCACCAGCAGCGGTCAGCGGGAGCGCATGCTGCAGTCGACAGAGAAGCTGGCCCGCACGGGGGACCGCATCACACAGGGCAGGCAGCAGCTCCTGGAAACGGAGGTCAGCTCTTGCCCCACTGGGTCAATTTTCACCAGCGAGCCATTGATAGTGATGGCTTCCAGAAAGCCGTACGTTATGTAGATGTGAAATAGAAGGGTTGCCTGGGCCACCCTGTGGCTCGGGGGATTGCGGGGATGATTGTCCTGGGCGCATGTGTGGGCAACGTACACTTTGAAAGGAGGGGAACACTGGTTTTCTAGCCATCTTTTGGAAGTCAGGTGTCAGTGCGCATCAGATGACTGCGTACAGGATGCCTCGAAATTTACGTCCCTTTTCTCCAGATGAGGTCGAATTCTTCCATCCCAGCATGTTACCGTACCGGCCGTCAGGCTGAGAGTCGTCGTGTTGTTGGGTCTAGGCCACGGCGGTGGGGGTTCTGGAGGCCCTTCAGCGGCAGCGGGAGACGATCCAACGCTCACAGGCCACCATCCAGGGTGCAGACAAAAGCGTGCAGCAATCGCAGAAGATCCTCAAAAACATGTCTAGCTGGTGGCCTTGGAGTTGAGGGGGGGCCTGTGGTGGCAATGCCTGTGTGAGTCTTTGCGCTTATTGCCGCTTTCTGAGCCTGCTGTTTGCAAGAGATAGTGCCCTCTTGTAGCCATGTGGAAGGAATTCAGCACTGGACGAGGACGGGTGAAGGCAATGAGTAGGGAGGGGGGGGGGGCTCTTCCAAAGAGGCTTGAGCTTCGACCATTAAGCTCCTACCTTTTGCCAGACTTCCACTGCAGGACTGCTACTAGAATCCTGCAGTACCCTCGGGCTCTAGGCTCCACCAAATCAGAGATACTGGCATTGCTTAGCAAGGTCCAGCGAAGCTCTCCTATGAGAGGGTAATCTTGCGCATTCTTTCGATGTTTCATGTAACATGAGCCGGCCATTGCACCATCAGTTGCCCATGCACTGACGAGGTCCTCCCCACCTGCAGGAGCTGGGGGTGAGCATCCTGCAGGACCTGCACCGGCAGCGGGAGACGATAGTGCACTCCCGGGACACCCTGCACGGCGCCGACGACAACATCGCCCGCGCCCGGCGAACCCTGGCCTCCATGTCCCGCCGCGTCATGACCAACAAAGTCATCACGGCCGGCATTGCCATCCTGCTGATAGCTGCCATTGCCTTGGTCGTGTACTACAAGATCGTCAAGGGGGACTAGCTCTCCATATACCTTGTCTTCCCGTACAGCAAGAATTGTACACAACGTGTTTCTGTATGATGTATGAAATTTGGCTAGGAAGGAGGACGAGGACAGGCGTCGCCGTACCGTGTATTTTAGAACGGTTGTTCAGTTGTGTGAGAGAGACCAGGACCACCAGCTGATAGAAGGAAAGTTTGGAAGTAAGACCTAAACCCCGACAATCTCGCCTTGCGAATTTCAGAAGCACAAAGCACTGACGTTCCATGGCTGGTCGTCTAAGAACTCCGCAGAGTCTTTGACGCCTCCCATATACGACTTATCTCGGTTGATATTTGTGAGGCTGACATGCGCTTCGCAGTGTTCATGAGCGGGCACACAACGTCAGCCATGGAAGATGAGCATGGAAACTACGGAGACATGGCGGTCAATCTCCTCAAGGGAGACGAAAGTGAGGAATGGATTCAGTACCCTGTCTGTGATGGTGTATTCCCACAGGAGGAGGAGCTCAGAAATTTTCAGGCAAGTAGTCTCGGCCTGCAGAGGCGCTTGTGTGAACTGTATCAGTAGTCATATTGAAGCCAATCACTACCATGGTAGGCGAGCTTCCAAATGCAGAATGAGGACATGGGTCATGACCCTGCAGGGAATTGTCATCACGGGAAGCAAGCATGATGCTCATGGTATGGAGCCCTGGATTGTCAAGCTGCGAGAAGTGGTCAAAAGGGAAGCGGAGCGGGGTCAGATGCTTCTGGGGCTCTGCTTTGGCGCCCAGCTCCTTTCACATGCGCTGGGTGGAAAGTCTGGTGAGTCCTGCATCTTTTCAATCACCCTGAAAAGGAGCAGAGTCCTGAATATGCCAGTAACCCTCATGCGTGGCTCTAGGAATGCAGAAGCAATGCCGGCGCATCATAGACATTTAGACCAGTGAGCGTTTCCTTTGGCTGAGAGCATCGCTGTTTGCAGGTAGGGCAAAGGGAGGATGGGTGTGTGGTTCCAGGAGCATGCATCTGCAACCTGCCTGGTTTGAACAGCCCTTCACAAGATCTCTTCCAAATGGCTGGCAGATGAATCTTCATCAGACGTAAGTGGCAAATTCTAGTGCGATGGCATTTTTCCCCAAAGCAGTGATGCATCAAGTAAACACCACAATTGCCCTCGATCAGTCAAGTTTTGCAGACCCACACATTGTGCTGACATTGCTGCACTGTGCAGTCACAGAGACCAGATCCTTGACTTGCCGCCAGGAGCTGTGCTGCTGGCTAGCTCACCGGAGACCCCCTATGAAATTTGGCTGCTGGGAGAAAACGTCCTCGCTGTACAAGGTGATCTCCTCGCATGTGCTGGCACGCACCTGTTGCAGCAATTGAAGAGCACATTTGTTGATTGCTTGAATCTCATTATTTTGAGCTTGTGTGCAGTCCTCCTACATTCTCTCAGTGCTTCTGTTCAACTTGACAGTTCTAAATTCCCTACTAATATTTCAGTGGGGCGCAGGTCACCCTGAATTCAGCGTGGCGTTTCAGCATGTGTTGAATGAGTACAGAGTAGCCAATGGTAGCATGACCCCGGAAGAGAAAGCTGAGGCCGAGCAGGCTATGAGGAAGCACCCAGTCAATGCTGAAAATGCGCTGGTGGTTGCACAAGTCCTTCAAGCTTTCCTCAAAAAGAGATGCCCGTGATGAGGCAAATCGCCTGTGTACCCTCAAGAGATGTAGCAGAATTGGAGATCTGGCCACCAGGGTGCCACCAGATTTTTGGATTCCATACGCATTTCGGTGTGTTTCAATGCTCCAATGATGTACAATACGTATGTAACTGAAGCATGAACAAAAGCAAGACAAACAGTGCCTATGTCAGCCAGTATAGAGGCCAGCCATTAGATTTTTTAAAGACTAAAATGAGACAGTCTTCATTTATAATCTAATTTGCTGTGAAATTCTGGGTCGCATCGTTTGAAATCAAGACGACCATAACTTCATTGAATCAGTAGATCCCGCTCTGCACACTAGTGTATGGGCTGGCCAGCACAATAACCACATTGCAAGAATCACACGCCCTCGGCTATGGAGGGTCCCTCTTTCACCAGGTCAGTCAATGCACTCTTCAGCCTGGCCGCCGCCTCTCCAAATTCCTTCGGCCTACCAAATGCCACCCTGCAGATAGTCTTATTAGAAAATATCAGAACATCCATTGGCGGCTTGACTTGCTGGTGTTGGTGATGAGCTGTGTGCGCCAAATATCACTGAATACAAAATTTCAATCAAAACGTGCACAATGCTGCCGCCATGTGGACTTGCCTCACAAGAATTCCCCACGAGAAATTTGGTGAGGAGGTGCAGCACACCTTATGTAGCCAGGCATGCCGCAACCACTGCCGGGTATCACAGCCACCTTGCGTTTGTGGGCCAGCCACTTGACTATCTGCACGTCGTCCTGGCATCCTGCCGCCAGCAATGCCGTCTTGAGAGGTCTCCAAATATCAATGGAGCCATGAGACAAACGAAGAAAATTTCTGACTGTGTGGGCTGGTGGGGCCTTGCCCAGTTGCAAGGAACGGCGTGCACTTCATCTTGGGAATCAGCTCCACTGCCAGATTTGCTGCCTACATGCTGGATCTGCCCACGCAGAAATTGCATGTTGATGTTCCATGGAAATTATTTTGCTCACACAAGACAGACACATCAAAGTAATGACCGTAGAGAGCCTTCCGAAAAGGGATCAATCAGCAGTGCAGAAGGCTGTGTAGTGGGAGAGAGGCGAGAGGGGCGAGCTGCACCTTCCGGTAGGCGAGCAAACATGTAGATCGCGTCCCCTCCCCACACCCCGTTCCCCAGCGTCCCCAGCGGTGAGAGGGCGTCCAGCAGCATCTCACGGTTGGGGCGCAGGGACTCAATCTTGTCGAGGGTGTACTGCTCCCCCATGGCCAGGGAGTTCTCAGCAACCTTCTGGGACATTATGCAGGCGTGGATGGGGATGGTGTCCTGCGCCTTAATCAGCTGGAGTCCAAAGAAGTCAGATCCATCGTGGTCTGCACATAGCATTGCTTGGCCTTGTACTCATCGAGATGATCTTGCCTGCTTCAATCTGCGTGGATCTGAATGGAATTGCTCACGAGTTCTTTGTATTTGGTTGTTTTAGCAACCCCAATGACTGGTGGCCCAGCAAAAAAGCTGACTGCTGCACACTTTTTGGAAAGCATTGCCTTACTTTTAGCAGGCTTCTACCAGCAGAAGGTTGCTGAACCTCTGTGGCAGTCACAGTGGTACATGCTTGACTGCACAGTCCTGGGGTGGAAGGAGAACCAACCTGGGTATGCGATGTAGCCCACCCTCCAGCCCATCAGCCCGTAGCTCTGCAGGCAATTGTGAAATCATGAATCAACTGATGGACAAGTTGCTGTCTTCTTTGCCAACAAGGCATTCTTACAGTGCAGACAGGCAGAACCGCACGGTTTCTGCAGACATTCACCTTGCTGAAGCTGAAGACGTGGATAATGTGTGGGGCGTTGATGGCGTGGTGCTGTTTGCCGGAGAACAGGAACTTCTCGTAGGTGTTGTCGAACACCAGCCAGCAGCCTGCCGCTGCCGTGAGGTCTGCCAAGCGCTGCAGGGATTCCTTGTCCAGCGTCACTCCTGGCAGCAACAGTGCCCTCAGCAGACAGGCTGACTGT
This sequence comes from Chloroidium sp. JM, assembly GCA_004335615.1. Taxonomy (NCBI): domain Eukaryota; kingdom Viridiplantae; phylum Chlorophyta; class Trebouxiophyceae; order Watanabeales; family Watanabeaceae; genus Chloroidium; species Chloroidium sp. JM. Next base: position 893,539 of record QAXI01000425.1, read on the forward strand.
TTCTGGTCGTAAATAGCGCTCCAAAAGCCGAGATCATATGGAGCTATCATACGCGTGCAATTGCTAGCAAGTGGGCATGCAGGGGTGGGAGGGAAGGAGGTGTCCTATTAGGGATGGAGGTGTCCTATTAGGGAAACCCTCTCGCTTCAGCACTGACGGGTTGTGGTGTTCAATTTCTCAAAAAGGGTAGAGACTTGAGCATCTGAGAGCATTTCCGAGCTCTCGGGTATTTCTCTTTCGCATATCCGTGAAGTCGCTGCCCCGTACCTTCAAGTCAGGTGGTTGTGGAGGGGGAGTCACCTGTGGGGTTGCTTGGATTGACGATGTACACCAGCTTGGGCCTGTCGGGGCGCTGCAGCTGCTGCTCCAGCCAGTCCAGGTCGGGGTTAAAGGTCTGCTGGTCGCATGGCCCGAACACCACGTTACTGTTCTTCCCGGCTGTCCCTCCCATCATCTGGATCTGCAATCCCCACATCCCATGCCATCAGTATGGATTTCTCAGCAGGGGCGGTCCTCCCTGGATCGCCTCATCTTAGGAAGGTGAAGATGGTGAAATTGAAGGGGGAAAACGCACGAAAGCTGATGTGAATGTGAGCCATATGATTGCGAATCAGGATTAGGCGGAAGCAACACTGAAGCATGGGAGAAAGAAGGAAAGCCCACCGCCATCAGGGCGTTGAAGTAGTAGGGCCGGAACAGCACTGCGCGGTCCTCGGCATCCAGCAGGGTGATCATCAGAGCAGCCAGGCCCTGGTTTGCGCCGGTCGTCACGCTCACGTTGTACTGCACCAACAATGATGAGTAATGAGTCTGAGGGCTGCAGGACTGCTAGGCCCTGATTGGAGCTTTCACAAGTTCTCCTTGACGCTTCAAGCAGCTGCCAGCCTGCAATTTAATAGTAGAGGGCGGATTAATCCACACTGCATCTTCTAAATTTTCTGGCTCCAAGCACAGAGGTGTGTTTCATGTACCAGAATGGAAGGTAGAGTGTTCATGACCGGGTCTTATCGCACGAGCACTTGCAGTTTTTTGCACAATATGGTACATTCAGCAACCTCCCCTCAATTGGATTTCCTCTTTCACTGGTCAGCAAGTATTCTTCACCTCCCAAAATGCTTTGCAACATCCACCTAGCCCATTTTGACCCTTGCCATCTTATGTTGCATTTGTATTGCGCCAAGTGCAGAGGTTACCCCTTTGAGTCCATTCTGGGAAGAAATCTTCTCTATCAAGGTTTTCCGCAGGGAGGGTAATCCATGGTCAGTGCCTGCACCCGCACATTGCATCAGAATTGATGCACACCAGCACCTCCAGCCGCATGCCTGTTATTCTGTCGAGATTTTCTGATGTTGACGTTCTCAAATTCTACAAGTTCTTTGTGCAATACATGGTTGGTGGTCTTTCACACAATCTCCTTGCAATATACTCATTAAGCTATTCATCTTTGTCAGTCACAGACCAGAGAGTACCTCTCACAGGAGAGACCTCCAGATCTCCCAACATGAGCCCCCTGGGCCATGATATGCTCACCGTAGGAGAAGTACTCAGGCTCATGCATGTTGGCCGCTGCGGCATCCAGAGCCTCACGACAGGGCCCCCAAGACACCGCCCCTGTCACCACACCTTAGAGTGACATGCTGCAGAATACAATGTACGCTTGGCCTGAGCTCATATGTCAATAATGCTGCTAACTGCGGGAGGGCACCAGAGAGTCTGAGGCATACCCTGTCCCAGACTCAACACATCCTTTGCAGAGCCCATCAGCCGAGTGTTTTGCACCATTATCGGGTCGTCTGTGTCCAGGATACGTTTGGACACCTGCATGTGGAAGCAATTTCGATTTTCCCAGTAGACTAGGAAAGCTGGACTTGCACAGAGTGTATAGAATCGCCCAATGGCGAGGACCTTACCTTTGGTGTTGGGTGAGAACCACCGTTGCTTGACATGGCAGCTCCTGAACTAAGGGAAGGCGCGTTGCTTAGCGAAGCGGGGGCCGTGACTGCAAACAGGATTCTTAAACAGTTATTTGCACAGGAAATGCTGCTTTATACCATTCCCTAGACTTCCGTGGCATGCAAGCCATGCGTTCGCATGCAAATCGCAAAATGGTGAGAAAACAATGCAGGACCTGCAAACAAATATTTCAATCGCCCAATCATTCTCCGCGCTGTGTAAATAGTGTGAATCATTGCCTACGTTCTTTGCTTGAAATTTGTTCGTCGTCTCAGCCAAGGAAGAATATGTAGTCTTTTCGGCAGGAACAGTGAATGAGTGTCGGAAATTGTATCAGAGCCTCCTGAACAATTTCCGAGAGAGCTTGTCCTTTCGTTTGTTTGACCATTTCAGCTTGAGTGAACCCTAAACCCATTTGTCAGGAGTTTGACCCCAAAAATTCAAGAAACAGACATCCTAACAGGAAAGCACATAAAAGCACACCTGCACCCAAATCTGCTTGAACAATGCCATAATGCAACATGTGCTTTTGCAAGCTTCTCCTACTTGTCTTCCCCCTAAAAACTCATTTCCTGAGATTCAATGAGGTTTTGGCTGCTCAACGGCCAATAGAAAACCAATAGAACACCAGAGCCCAAACAGATCTCGAATATGAGACGCAATACATAGTATGCGATCCTGTTGATTTTCCTCATTCGTAATTCATCTACCCATAAATACACTGTCCTCCGAGCAGAGATGGGCGTGTAGAAGCTCAAGCTGTCTTGCTTCTCTTCTGGTTTCCGAGCTTCCTCTGCTTGTTCTCTTCTGCCAGAATTGGCCACAGGGATCCATCAAAGTTCTGGCGCGCTCGCTCCTTTGTCAGATATCCCTGCACACAATGATGTTTAATAACTGCTCATCACCTTGACATCTTGCAAGTGTCCAATATGCATGCCTCACGCTTTCATGGCAAAGACAATGGCAGGATCCCTTACCTCGTCGTCCTTTGCAATCCACCAGAGCGCATACCTGCGGCAGACCATTAATTCAAAAGATTGTGGCCTCGTGAGATATGCGATCTCAAGACAAGGTGCGCCAAAGAGGCATGATGGATGGGCTTGGAATTCTATCACACAATCCAATTTGGCCCTTCGGGCTGTGCTTGCAGTGGGGTGGAATGTGAACAACAGCACCTCCTCACAGACAGGATGAAAGGGTGAAAAGATATTACAATACGTACCACTCGAGGGCTCCGGCAGTCCACCCAGTAGGGTCAAGGATGTTCCTGTTGCCTTTCAGCATGCCTTGGATGTCCCTGCATAAGTACACTTGCAGGATCATCGCTGTAAATGCGCTGAGCAACGAGCATGTGAGATGAAGACATTGCAGAAAGCGCACATCCATGAAGAATTGAGTTCCCCGCTTAGACTACCACGTATCTAGTAGTGTCTTAATCTGCAAATTGGCTTACTTGGCGTTCAGGGCATCCTTTCGCGTCTTGGCATACTTGGAGAACACCTCCTCAAACTTCTGAGGCACATAGTTGCCCTCTGTGTCATATGTCTCGGAGTCAGAGCCGTGCTTGCAGCGATCCACGTTTTTTATGATGATAGGAAACCTCAGGTCCGGGATCCTGCAGGAGAACCCTTGCTCCTTGATTCCAAACTTGATTCAGTCCTGGTCTTGTTGCAGCTATTAAACGTGCACGACAAGTCAGGTGGCCCTCCCAACAAAACCATTCACCCCTTGTGCCCCTGCCTTTCGGCAATTTCGTGAATGCTCAATGAGAAGGACATAGCTTGGTTTGTCATTTGATTTGCAGGGCATTGTCTCCTACAACATGAATGAAAGAAGGATCACCAGCTCTCCAGTGTGAAGTAGGAGAAGCTCCCATGGATGAAGAAGACTGCGATGATGGAGAGCACCTGCCACGGAATGCGATTTGATGAGCGTTGCGTGCGTTACTTTCTGCATCGGTTGCTAAAACGGCGTTGACACATGTATCCACTGGCGAAAGCAATGGTTGGTGCAGGCAGATGAAGTTTTGATGTCTTACCACATTGAAGCCGATTGCATGAAAGCCCCTAAAAGTATCGATGGGATAGACGACGCCATTACCATGGTCGAAGAAGCTCAGGTGTGCCTGCATTACCAAGTAAAAACCCAATTTGCCAAACCACAATTAGGTGGTCTCCAGCCCAATTTTCAAGCAGTAGGCCAGTCAAGCGGTAGGCCGGGATACAACAATCATATGGGGTCCCCAAAGGTGTGCTCCCTAGACCTCACCTCGAGAATAGTTTGCTTGCCAGTAGATTGAGGTTGTGGAGTCCCGGCGCTTGGAGCCACATTCCTCCGCGGTGCACCTGCAAGGACAGATCGTGTATCACAGCGCAGCAAACATCTGGGCAACTCTTCAGCGCTCAGGCTTGCAAATTTGTAGCAAAGACATGAAGGAATTTACTTGCAGCCTTGCTGCTTGGCGAGACTGTTGAAATTGTCTCTGTGAGTGCCAACAAGGTTCTGATGATGCCACCAAGATTGTCCTATAAGATCCTATTTGAAAAATAGGAGTATTCCGCACGAGCGATCATAGGGGGCTGCACAACATATGACTGCATAACGTCAATGGAGACGCTGCATTAATGACCTTCCAAACTCTATTATCGACATCTGCAATGCTAAGCGACATGCCACTTGGGTTTACCTGGATTGGGCACTGCCTTCTCCAAGTCCTTCCCGGGATACTTGATCCCAACCTTCATGTCCGACACCATTTTGCAATTTTCGATCGTCGTGCTCTGCAAATTTTGAATACCACCGTGGCTTGCGTGTCATGACTACAGAGCTCTCCCTCCAGCATTTGAATATTGAATATTGAAGCAGCTGCCTCACAAGGACTTCTCTCGCCACAGACATAGGCAATCAGTACCAGATCACGCTCAACATGCCCACATCAATCATATTATTACTCCGGTCCGAACAGTGCCAGACGTGTCCTTCCAAACTTCCTGTCCTTCAAGAGCGGCAGCGGGCCAACAGCCTCTGGTAATTTAAACTTTGTCTTTGCAGGGTACTCTACGACCACGAATGTCTCTTTGTGCAGCAGGGGGCTCTTCTCCAGCAGACCAAACAGCTCCTCATACGAGACCTTCAAATACGGCGGACACACGCTGCACACAAGCAGCACTGTTATGCAAATCAGCTTGTGACAACCAATGAATGACAGGACAACAGAGGGTTGTGGTTCCTGCAAATGCAGCTACGTGCTGTGTCTAATACCTCCGTATGGAAGTCAACCTTGAGAGCAGGCCTTGGATGTACCGACTGAGCTTGCATTCATCAGAAGTCCCTCATCAAGCTTCGCCCTGAGTATCAATGAAGAGCAGGGACGTTTCCCACCTGATGAAATCGAATGCAGTGGCATACTCTGGAGCTGCGACTGAACGCTCCAGGTACTCTTCAGCCCTCATGGTGTGGACCATGCACTGCTCAGTCATGCTGCAGCTCTCCAGGTTGGGCCGCAGCACATTGTTGACCACCCAGGGCTCCATCTCTATGAAGTGGCACTTGTCTGCGCCCCTGGAAAGGGCCTCCAGACCCACAGAACCCGTTCCTGCATCATGCAAAGCTTTGTGTTGAGGGTATACTTCCAGCCTGATGGAGTTGTGCACAGATTCACTTCTTCATTCCCTGCCTGAGCTTTCACAACCCAGCACATGAGTCGCTCTTTGGTTGGCTACCAGTTCAACGACGGAGGATGCCCTTTTTGAATTTGGACGTGGGGAATTTGATGTCAGCCCTGCTGATGAACCCCAACTGGACCAGAATCCATCTAGCATGCATGTCCTCAATGCAATTCAAGCTACCGCCACGGTGATGCAAGGCAAGAAGCGGACAGTCCTTCTGATAGACAACACAGAGGATGGCGGCGGGAATAAAGCAGGGCATGCCCACACCTGCGAACAGGTCCAGCCACTTGGAGTCATCCGGCAGGCGCAACAGGCCCCCGCACCTGGAGAGCAGCATGCTGAACACGGCCGCCTTGACCTTGTCCATCATGGGCCGGGTCGTCTCCCCAGCGCCCGATAGCAGCCGCTTCCCTGGAGCACCAGTAAATCTCAGATACCTCTGCGGCCGTCAGTGTACATAATTTCATTTCATTGCTTGTGAGACGAGCACACAGGCTGGCTGCAGGCGAGTGAAGGGAGCCAACAATTAATCGTAGCCGTCGCCCTGTGTCAGCCCAGGACACTCCATCTCGACTTTCCGGTTTGGGCCTTCTTTGGACAGCATGCTTCTCCTTGTCACTGTATTTCAGGTGTGCCTCTGGGAGGGCAGTGGGGACAGTCTAGAAAGCCTGCCACCAGACCCGCAACACAATGCCTCCAAGAACAGAATTTTCTGCATGTCAGTGTAAGCTCACCTCCAAAGTCGCCGGAAATGACCCGCAGCCGCCGATGTGTTTTCGTCTCTAACCCTGCCTTTTTGTTCTTCTGCTTCTGCATGTACAGCACACATGTCAGCCAGGAGCTTGCATCGCAGTGCCCTTGTGATCCACCTTGCTCACTTGCGGCGTTTGTTCTGATCCCAAAATTCAAAGAGTCAAACAGGCGCCACCTGCTCAAAATTCGTAAAGCCTCCAACCTGAAATTCCATCCAATGACTGCTTGCCTTGGGGGATCAACAGTGACCAAACCACCTCACACCTTGACCCCTACACAAGTAGGGCAAAGCAGGGTAATTTGTGCACGTCAACGCATTGCAAGGGGTGCTTGCCTGAGTCTCCCTGAAGAGGGCGTCAGCCTCTTCTTGGTAGCCCTGCAGCTGCTTCAGGACTCCTGGAGCCAAAGCTCGCAGGGCTGGGGTGCTCCTCCACTTCTCCTCCATCTCCTCAGCCTCCCAATTTCTCTGCAGAGAATAGTTGACTCACCATCACTGACCTTACTCCACTCCTAAATTGCATTTGGGGTCTTCAACTCCTGTTCCTCGGCAGGCTGCATGATGGCGCTTGAGGGTCGCAGACTTTGCTTCTCAAGAGTTTGGATGGATTGCTACCGTCGATTGTTACCGTCGATTGGAAAGGTGGCTCACCGCTGCGTCCTCCTTTCCCTTTACTTTTGGCTGCTTCGCATCAGGGGGGCTTGAAGGGGCCTCCACAGCCGAAACCCCCCACCCACTGGCATCCTCATCGTCACTGTCATCTTCCAAGTCCTCCACACCCCACCCAGCATCTGCATCATGCAAAACACATCCGAAAGTGTTGCAGGTAAGGCAATCTTCAAGATCTGACAGAACATAGGCAGAATGCTTCTGGAATGCGTATGATTAATGGTTCACTGTAGCGCAAATATCGTCAGGTGCACAACAACACCTGACACAACATATCATTGACCTCAGGAATCCATGACCTCTGTTTAAAGGTGGGCCATCAGCCATTCAGAGACTTGCCTATTATTGCCTCCAGTCCTGTACCTCCCATTTCCCCCGCCTCGAAATCCAGGTTGAATATGTCCTCCTCCAGAGCGAAATCCCCTTCCTCCTGCATCACTCCCTCTGCTCCGCCATCAAACCCTGCGCGGTAAGTCACTCAACACAGAGACACATATGCTCTGGTGCATGGTGCATCGCTTTCAATTCCAGCAAGCCCCGGCAAGGAAACAAGACTTCTGAGAAGTTTGGTATGGGTTCTATTGCTGCTCACCCATCTTGTCATCCTCTTCCTCGAGGATGCTGGCATCAATGGAGTCCCCATACTCACTGATCTCCACCATGCTACGCTGCTTCCGGACTGAGACGCCATTCTGATACTTGCCCCCGCCAAGGTTCAGCTGTGCCTGCCTCACCGCCAACTGCTCCTTCCAAGCCTGGCTGGTGTCGGGCTCACTCTTACCTGCGAGCATCACACGCATAATTGGCCACAAAAAAGTATGCCAATGATTGCTACACTCCAGAAGTGGTTAGCACAGCAGGCAGACGGTCTGTACGGTCTTTTTCGAGATGTGGTGCCAAAACTTTATTGTCGATGATTTGTGTCGTGTGAATTGAAATGACCAAAGCATGATAGATCAGCAGCGAGCGCACCTGACGCCCTGACTGCATGCCTCTCACCAAGCCGTGCGCTGAAGGCCGACAAGGAAATCAGCTGGCAGAAGGGCATCCCGGGATGGGACACAACCATTATGTTTGAAGCTGAAAGGTAAAGCGCGACTCTGGCAGAGCACCAGCAGTCCAAGGTTGGCAAGGTTGTCAATGTGACCGTTCAGGCGCTTTCAAAATTTTCAGAAAACCCAGCACGCACCGGTAAAAGCGCAAAACGGCACACAGCTGATCGCCAAATTGAACAAAGCTTTGCTACATCCAAATAATGGTGCGCAATACCAGCTTCTCGTAATCCCTCATACGACAGTGATATAAGCGTCGGTATAAAAATTCTTGAGGCATTGATATTCTGCAGGTTGCTATTGGAGACTCTGTGAGACTCTGTGAAGGACATTCCCGAATACAGCCTGTACGTTCTTTGTGCTCGCCAAAGCAACCCAGCATCACAAGTGCCCAATCAACAAGAAAGCTTCCTTTTGATCCGTGAAGAACAGCGTGGCAGTCTGCTTTGCTTCAGCTCCTGAATTCCGAAAACCTTCAAGGATCACTCCTTGCATCTCACAGTGCGTACTCTGCAGGCCTCTCAAGACTCACGACGGCTCAGAAGTTGTCCTGTCGAGCTTCATAGGGCAGTGCGCTGTTGTCGTTTTCTTCTACCCCAAGGTCACCATTTCCTCCAGCCCTTGAGCCTGTCATGCCTTGATGTGAGCAACCTCGTTCTTCTGGAAAACACCTGTTGAAGAGCTGATGATTCAGCTGCTTCCATTGAGGGATCAAGCCATTGAATGTCCAGGCCTCCACTCCCGGATGCACCAAGGAGGCCTGCAGTTTCCGTGATGAGTACGCCAAATTCACTGACAAGGCAAAGGTGTTTGGCATCTCCAGCGACAACACCACATCCAACGGAAAGTTTGCCAAGGTAAGATCGCTGATGTTTGAAAAGGTACTGTGCAAGGATGTGATGCACAGCTCAGTCTTCCTCCTTCTGATCTTGCTGCACATCTTGCTATCCTCAGAGCTGCTCTGCCATCAAAATCATGGCTATCCCGCCAGAAGGTCATGGCAGAAAGTCCAAAATCGCACCCTGGGATAGCATGTGACACCTGTTGCTGTTTGTAGGACCAGAGCCTGCCCTACCCCCTCCTCTCAGACGAGGGCGGCAAGCTGCGGAAGGCCCTGGGCGTCAAGAAGAGCTTCTTCATCATTCCTGGCAGACAGACTTTTGTCATAGACAAGGAGGGCAAGATCTTGCTGGAGTTCAACAACCTCTCACACAAGGACCACGTTACTAAAGCTCTGGCGGCACTCAATGCTTCGGCCTGATTTCAGTGGGAGTTTGAGCTCAAGCTGTGTCCAATCTCAGGCTATATGGTTTTGCTAGGTGTATGACCTGCTGTTCTGGTTTCTGATACTGAGCCTGACCGGCAACAAAAATGGTCCCCTTTGACATTCCTGATTTGCTAGGTGTTGACAATCCGTTTGATCCAATAGACGACGTCACTTTGAAATATTATGGCAAATCTGGACCGTTTGCAATTTTCCAAGCAGTGGCATCAGGTGAAAGCATTTATTCTAGGTGTACTTCAGACCCAAATCCCAGCACATCTACATTTTCAATACACGGCATAGCCGCATAGAAGCAGTCTTGCTTGGTTGGCAGACAGTGGCCAAAAACTGCTGGCCAATCAGCTTGTGCAGCGCAGCAGCTTGGGCCCTTTCTGACAGGTTGATGAATGTCGAACTTTGCATCTCCAGCAAGTCTTCAGAAGCTAGGTCTGAGGCTGTGGCACTCACAGAGAGCCCTGCAGGGTAGGGCAATCTCTCAAGAAAGCGTCTCAGCTCCACTGTCTTGTCTGTCACTGCCAAGACGTTCATGCTACAGAATCTGTGGTGATCAAAAGTCATAAATGCTGTCGGTCACATTGGCACTCACCATTCTTGAAAGACACTTGAAGGTTGATCTGCATGCCAGCTCCATACTGCGTGCACTCGGCGTTACAGAGGGGGCAGTGGAACAGTCCTGGCTCCTCCCAGCCCCTCTTGAATTCATCGACGCTCATGAGCTCTGCCTGCTCTCCCTCGTTGCCTACATGCAGCCACACCTTTCATATTCAAAGAAATGTTGTATTGCCAGTGACATGAACGTGGAGAATGGTAGCAATGGAGAGGCCTGGTGGCAGGGGAAAGCATGAAAGGCAAGTGTGAGAAATTCGTGTCAAATACATAAAAATGCTGTTCTCACCATCTTGCTCGCCGGTGCACTGCCGTTTTGGCGGCTGCTGCCCACCGTCTGCGGGGTCTTCTGCGAAGGGCTCGCCACCAAAGAAATCTTCCAGCTCGAAGGAAGCACGCTGCAGTGGGTTGCCGCAGACCATGTGGATGTGCCGCAAGCCCACCACAGGGGGCCCTCCTGAGATCACAGCCTCCAGCAGTCCATCACCCAGGCCAGACCCCTGGTCCCCACCGATCTCAGCTGTGATCGGCGGGGAGCACAGCAGTGCCAGGGTGGCGCTCAGGCTCTGTACTGCCTGCCCCTGGCCCTGTATGACACATGCGCTCTGACATTCTGTTGAATGTTGCAACGATGCATTCAAACTCGACCTGCACTCCCTTAATTTCCACCTCATGAACACCTGTCAAACAACAATTTGCTAGGCAGCAGCGAGACCTTCAAAGGTATAGATACCTAAGAGCTGCAAGCAAATGGCCGTTAAACTGAAATTCAAATGTGGGAAACGAATTATACAGTACGAGCTTCCTCATTTTCACTCGATAGAAAAATTCTAGAGCATAGAAAATGTTTGTCTGATAATTTTGGCAGTGAATTTGGAAGGCTTGTGCATGGAAAAGAGGGTCACCTCTCTCCATCTGTATGAGTGGTGTTGACTGCCCTGGCCCCTTTCTTTGAGCACGTCATCCACTGAGCTGCTCATGGATCCTGTACAATGTTTGAAGTCTGAGCCACAACTGTGACAAAAATAGAGATGTGTGATGGCTGCTAGAGTATTTGTTATTGTCAGTGAGCAGCGATCAAGTTGTGTGTCTCCAGTGCCATCCATTGTTTCACGGAGTGCGCCAGCTCTGTGGGAAGGTGCGGCATATGGACTTTGCCAAATTGACATGCAGTGAAGCACGCTGCTGATTTAATATTTCAGCAGGATGTTCAAGACGCACAGGATAGCTGACCTGCTACGATGACGGTGTGCCCTACTCGCATGTCATATATAGCCGGCAATGACTCTTGCAAAGACTCCAGCTTCACATCGGTGTTTTTACCATCGATCTGCAGGAGACAGTGCTGAAACTCTCAGCGCCCCTAGAGAAGGGAGCTTTTGTGACCTTAACAAGCACAGACATTTGTCATTACAGCAATCAAGGAGCTGGCAGCCCAGAAAGGAATTAGACACTGTTCTTGATAAAATCAATCCAGTCAGGCAATTTGGTGAGAAGTGACAGAGGCACTGTGGCTGCGTCTCCACCTGAAGAGTCAGACTGGCAGTCGTTGTCCTGTTGAAGCTTTGCAGAGTCATGGACATCAGTACCCCTATCAATGTGGTGACTTCACTCCTGACCAGGCCACCTTCCCTTGGCCCCAAAACCCTGGTTGCAAATAAGTATATAATAAGAATAAGTGTGTCGTTTCATGTGGACTTGTGCACCTTCAATGTGGATCAATGAAAGTTCATATCTTCGTTGGTGTGGACTATGCAAGCAGTACGAAGCTTGCCTTTTGAGTGCCTTCCGGGATGGCGAGTTTTCTTTACCGGGGCTTCCTGACAGGGAATTGGGCTTCACGCACACCACAGACTCCTCCGAGAGCTGCAGCACAAACATCAAAGTCTGAATCGGAATCAGATTGGATGCGAAATGCTGTGGTAGAGACATGAATGGGATGACCGGCGTGATACCAATAAAGTTTTGTGCACAGCAGTCCTCGCTGGCCTTTGATACAAAGGAAAGCATGCCATGAAATTGCGACACCACTATGAATTGGACAACTGCACCTCCTGATATACTCTGGGGGACACAGACAAGCTTGCTGCTGTTCTTCATTTTTCCCATAAGGCAGAGCCAACTGTCACTTTGGCATGACGGAAGATAAAGTGCCTTGGAGGACAACCTTCAGTGTGGGAGCATGATCCATGCTCATTCTGCAGACCCTTGGGTTCTTGATGAACACCTCATCTCCATCTACAACCAGCATTGCATGCCCACCCTGTACGGATCTGAATGATTACGACATCAGCACAGGATCACTGGATGCTGGTTTGCAGACAGCTTCTTGGCTAGAGGAGGCGCATGATTGAAAGGAGGGAACACACAAGCATGGTGTACTGCTCATGATAGCAAGGATGGCCTGCATGTCTACCTCGCTTGACGATAATTGGAGGAAAATCGATGATCCAGGGCCCATGAAAGGATCCTCAAGCCACAAGCCCGTAGCTTCCCTGGAAGCGGCGCTGCCTTCAGACACACTCGCAGACAGCTGTAGCTCAGCAGCGACTTCAGGCCTTCCAATTTTGGCAAGGTAACGCGACGGGGAAATATGAAAATGTTGTGGATTCAGTGCGGGCCACAGAAATCAATGTGCACCGTTCCTTGGTGGTGGACGTTGGAAGCGTCCTGGCGACAGCGTGCAGGGTCCCCTCCATTGTCTGCTCCCCGCCCTCCCCAGCCGCCAGGTGCAGCACCTGTGCTCACACAACACTGCTTGCGCATGCACGCGTCCAGGAGACTACAGGATCTCTCCTGGAGTCGTCAGCATCGCTGACCCTTTGTTGCGATTGCAATCGCCCTTTGACAAGACCTCCACTGTTTCTCGAGGACACTATCATCTCAGGAGATTCCAAAACCTGGCTGGGGGAACAGAGAGGAGCGTCAAGCAGGCCCTGGGCGGCCGCAGCAGTTGGCACTACCACCGCCACACAGCCAGAGGGCACCACCATGTCCCGCACCGCCCCCCTCCTCTTGACGTATGTGCAGTTGGCCAGGCGCAGCTTCATGCCCTCTGCAGTCACCAGCGAATCAGGGACGTACGCGAATGCTGACCGGGATTCAGTGTAGCACAGCCTCTGATGTACTTCTCTGCCCTGCAAGCCTCACTCGTTGAGACAGGGAGCAGATCACCGGGCAAACACATTTATTGATCAATCTCATTTAAGGAGCCTGATATGTATGGCTTTCAATGTGCATCATATCGTCTGATGTACATGCAACCATTGTTAATGAATATGCAGAGCAAATGGAGAAAATATACAGCCATTGAAATTGTGTTCCAGGGTACCAGCAGTACAAACTATTTCAACAAGCTTGTGAATTGGTCTGTGACAGAGTGGTGTGAGGGATCCAAGCGCCCACCTGTGGGGGCGAGCCTGGCCTTTTGGCGACCTGTGACGGAGCGGAACACAGAAGGCAGCTGGGAGTTTACTTTCTGGTAATCGGCCTCCCCCTGGCTCAGGGTTGCCGTGGCAGCCTGACCAACAGCATCAGCGGGCAGCTTGATGCTGTCAAGCACCGCCTGCATGCAGAAGGTGGCACCTCCTGCCCTGCCGGCCAGGCTCTGGATGGAAGCGAAACCGCTGGGGGAGTCTCCCTCCTTCCCCTTGGCCTTCTTGTCTGCTGCTTTCTGTACACATTCCGGGGACCCTCAGTTGGTGTGAGGCCCTCGCATTCAGGCTCGGCCATTACCATTGCCATTGCATTTGAGGATGGTTCGATGAGGAATACCTTGTCGTGCCAGCATTCGCTCAGATGTGTGCGTGCTACTGCTCGACTGACACCGCCTGCAGGCAATGCTGAAGAACTCATTGCCAAAAATAGCCCTCAAGAGTTTTGCTTCATAGCACAGTTGGCCGTCACCAACTTCTCTCGCAATAAAAAGAGCGCTTTGAGAAGATCAACACACCAGGGTATTGTTTGAGAAGTAATATCAATTCTTTGGCAACCCAAGGCCATACTGGAGTTTCTCTGATATTGATGTCAATTTCAGTTGCTTTTGTCCCGCAGTGTCGTTGGATAATGTCTAAAGCCAAGCGATCGACGGCCTTTTGAAACGATTGCATGAATGCATGAGCAAGTAAGTATCGCAATTTCGTGCGCTTGCAACAACAAGCTTTCAAAATTTTGCTGTTACTAACATTGTGGATAGGCTTGCAGTTGCCTCCCATTCAGAGCTATTAGGGATGCATTAAATTTGCAAATGACCGAGATCAAGCCCTTCACGGCAACCTCACGTGCTTAGAACCAGCCGCACTCGCAAATGTATATTTCAACATGGCAACCTAGTGCTAAGTGGAAGGTAGAGTTGTGACATTGCCAAGGCGATCTGGACAGCGGAACGTTTATGCCACACTGTACATCCCCGTGATTCGCAAGCCTAAGTTTTTCGGTCGAAAGTTGTGGCAGCTGGACAACACATGCAGCAACTCGCACGACAACTCACCAAAAGCAGCATGGGAAAGCACATGTTTTCCTGGGCTGAAATGTAGGGAGGAAAGGTTGTGAATTCCCATCGAGAGTCAAATGTCTAGCATGGCTCACTGCAAGGCTTGTGAAAATTTCCTCAGCAGTGGGTTGCCTTGCACTTCATGATGCTTGCAATGTGGCATCGTACATCAATCGAAGCAAATTGCGGTCAGCCAGCTCGCAATCCCCTCAGGCTTAATTACCAAACGGCCTCATGGAGGAATGCTCAACAGTCCTCAAAGATCAGTACACACTGCGCAGGTACACAATGTGCCAATGACAAAGAATTCTCCTAGGTAGATAGTGCAGCAAATCGCATGTACGCAAATGATCCTAAATCACGTAAAATATCGGTCAATGTTGGCCTCATAAATGGCGTACAAGCTATAATGTTCAGTATTTAAAGCCTTTGGCTATATTTCCCGCAGGCATGAATGCGGCAGAAGAAGGCAACTATGAATAAAAACAAGGCCGAATCAAAGCCACTCATTTGATGCCATCAGCACTGGCATACAAATGGGACTGGAGCTTCTAGACTCGTTTGTGCATAGCAGAACATCAATCAAGTACATAATTCAAAGAGTCCACAGGTGCCGCTGCGTCACTATCTCCTGTACAGCTGGGCCTCGTGGAGAACAGGAATAAACCCTACTCGCTGCTTCTCCTTACTCCCCAAAAATCAAAACTAGGCTCTTTCCCCTGCATGCGCTGCGTGTGGTCTTTTCTCCGTCCAAGACCGAACTCCTTCTCCATCGCCTGCAGTCCTGCAGGTGGCATGTCACTCAGTCGATTTGCCAGAAAACGGTGAAGGATTGGCGTCATGAGTACGCTGTGCATTGTTCGGTGCGCAAGCACAAACGAGGTACCTCAAATATGGACAGGATGTCATCAAGTACAAGGTCTGTGCTCAGGTCAACTTAATGGAGAGCACTGCAGCACTTTTCAGGCCACGAGAGCTCATGCAATATTATAGCATGGAAAGTCCACAACCCTGCCTGGAATTGATTGAGATCTTGCCTTGTGCAACGCTCATGCTCCTCTGTATGGGCGAGGTGCCTATGCGTGCCTCGGCCCCATTCTGTGGCTGGGCCTCCTCGTGGTAGATGGGCCTGTAGTCGCCAAGGTGGGCACCAGGGCTGGACTGGGTCCTCTCCATGCTCATGGTCCTGTCGATTTGGGGGTCAGGAGCGCGGTGCTCCGACACCCCCGGCAAGCCATTGCTCTGGAATGGGGTCCGGAGGAATCTCTCAAAGGTTGCATGCGCCTGGTCGAATGAGGGGCGAGTGAAGGCTGGCAACATGGGATTGATGGCTGCAGCAGTAAGAGCAGATTGAGCATTGTGTTGATGAGGCTCTGGCTCACTCTCCTCTAGGGGTCTGATTTTTATGTTGGGGTGTCCCTCCAAGCCGTTACTCCTCTGCCAAAGGGCAATCTGCTCAATTTGAAAATCAGCACCTTCACATCAAATTTGCAGCTTGCCTTTGGCGACACCTGTCCACAAAAGGTCGACAGGACTCAATCTACGGCAGTGGGCGTTATTGTGTGCCTACCTGTACTGCTCCTGCTGCCCGATGGTGCGTACTGTCCAATAGGCCGGGCCATGGAAGGGTCTCTCCGGGGCCCGCCAAGCCGGGTTGGGGGCATGTCAGAGGGAGTGACGCTGTTTTTATTGAGAGAACGCACCCCAATGGCCTTTGCTTCCAGCTTTCGCCTCTGCTGGCCACTAGGGAGCTGCTTAGGCTGCTCCCTGCGGCACAGGATGGCAAGTCTATAGCCATGTGCCAGCAAAAGTTGAAATGCATACAGATTGTTTCCGTCGAGGATACCCTCTAATGCACGTTGCAGGTTTGGACATCTCGGCAACTGAGAAAGCAATGCTATGAAGAGACTGGTAGAGAAGAGATGTAGACTTGAATGGCAGTCCAGCTTTAATCTGTGGCCATTCGTTGTCTACATTGATGGGTGCACAGAGCACAGGAAGTCTCCTTCTTGAAGGACTTTCAACATTCGAGGCAAAAGTCAGAGATTTCTCTTGGGGAGACCAGGATCTGCATGTCAAGACTGGTGCAGGTGTATGCACTAGGCTGACAGGATGGAAATACCTGGAGGCAGGTGGGCTGTCGACCTCTTCGGGCGGAGGGGATGTGGAGGACAGAGATGCAAAGGCGCGTGGGCTTTGAGGGGCAGTGAAAAGGGGGTCCCCCTGTTGCAAGGACCTGGCCTGGCTTGCGGGGGGCAGGGGTATGGAGTCATGGAACTTCAGGAAGTCGATGACCTTCGTCTGCCTCATGGACTGCTCCGCGGCTTCCGCTGAACTCCGGGCAGCATCCCTGACATTGGAGTTGAAGTCCACCACCACATCCTGCACAATAATGAAAACCACATGTTTGGGCGGTCGCATGATTTGCATGGACTGAATTCCAGGGCACTGCATGCTTGCTTCTGGCTAAATAATGAGACATGATACCATGACCATAACCATAACATGAACCGCATACTTGCTTACAAGATTGAACCACCTTTACGGCAGCTTCTGGTTGCAATGGAGCTGCAGCGATTGCCTGGAAACGAATGGGTTTGCCCATTTTCTCAAGGGTTAGAGGGCCAGGCTCACCACGAACTGATGGTTGAACTGGAAGTCCTTCATAAAGTACATGCGCCTTGCATACAGCGCTTGGCCAGTCTCCACTTCAGCAGCCTGCAGGCACCTCATCAATTGCAACCACCCTCCTGACAGCTCAGGACCAGGAAACCAGGGATGAAGAAGGGCAAGGGGCCCCGCTCATTCACTATATCCTCCCACAGGGCTTCAAGCCTTACATGAATGCAAACTGACTTTCAAAATCATGGTGCATAGGATGATGTGTCGGCAGCAGCAGCAACAGATTGTACATTTTTGGCACACGGGAGCTCAGTACCCTGCTCGGGGAAGGCCATGCGCTGCTGGCAAATCTAGCCATGGATTGAGAAAGACTAGCCCAGCTGAGCAAGCGTCACAGACCCTTTC